>CANYLF013815187.1:0-10205 GCA_948193215.1 Bocquillonia castaneifolia
AATGAAACAACAGAGAATCATATCAAGAAGGATTGATTCAATCACAAGTTCACAACCAAGCTATTAGATCAATAGTTCTTCGAACACATGTTTTGGCTAAGTGGTCAGCTGTTGAGTTTGCTTCTCATAGTGTGTGGTTTAAGGAGGTAGCTTTGGCAACAAGTTTTTAATCTTAGAAAGAGTGTGCCAAAGCTTCCAAGGACATTCTTTTAGAGGTCTTTTTTGTTAGAAAATAATTATAAAAAAAATCAAATTTGGAATCGTCAAAGTTTGCGGCATCGAATATGTACCGAAATTTTATTTGAAAATTTGTTTCTTTCTTTGCCTATAAAGGCCATCTACTTTGCACACCAATAACACAAAACACACACGACACAAAACACTTGAGAGGAAGAGAAAATTATTGTGAGGTGTGGGTGAGTATGTTTGTGTGTTTAAAATTCAGGAATATTGTGAGGGTTAGAGGGTTTGGGTAAAATTCTCTGGATACCCTATGGGTATTTTTCTTGGATTTTGGGTCTGAGAAAAATATTGTATTTTATATTATGTGATTGTAATAATTTTTCGCATAGTGAATATTTTTCTCGGTTGTCTTTTGACAACGGTCGTGGTTTTTCTCCGGATTTGGAGTTTTTCACGTAAATCCTTGTCTTGTTAATTTCTCTGTGGTTGTTTGAATATTTTTTATTAAAGGTAGTCTCTGGGGTAATATGGAAGCTTTTCCCAACAACTGGTATCAGAGCCTTATTGGAGTATTAATATCTACTTATCGTATTCTCTGTGGTTGCCACTAAGGTGGACCCTCCACATCAGAAAATAAGTTAGATTATTATTTACTCTGTTTTTTTATTAAGCCTACAACTAGCTTTGGTGCAATGGAGTTTTAGTGTGTGTTTTACACTAAAATAAAATGCGGAAAAAAATGTCAGCAACTAAATTTGATGTTGAGAAGTTTGATGGAAAAATTAATTTTGCCTTAAGGCAAGTGCAAGTCAAGGATTTGTTAATCCAGTCTAGATTGTACAAAGTCTTGAAGGAAAAGACAACCCCTTTGACCAATAGAAAAGATTCAGAAGTGTCCGGTAATATCAGTGGAGACTCAGGAAAGTCCACGATGAACGATGAAGACTGAGAGGAGCTAGATATAAAAGCTGCCAGTCAAATTCATCTCAGTTTAGCAAAGAATATTCTTGCTAATGTGGTTAGACTATTTACAACAAAGGAGATCAGAGATAAATTTTGTACCAGTCAGAAAGTGTTTCAAATAGCCTCTATTTGAAGGAGCAATTTTATAAATTATATATGGAGGAAGGTAAAAAAATTTCAGAACATCTGAGTGTCCTGAATGGAATTATTTCTAAATTGGAGACTCTCGGAGTTAAAATAGATGAGGAGGATAAAGCCCTACGACTCAACTTGTCTTTTCCACCTTCTTACAAACACATGCAGCCCATTTTAATGTATGGCAAGGAAATTGTAGTTTACTCTGAAGTGACGAGTAAATTAATTTTTGAAGAAAGAAGAATGAATGAAGAAAGCAGACCTTCAGAAAATTCAGTGTTTGCTGTTTGTGAGCATGAGAAGAAGAAGAAAAACTCTGTGAAGAAAATTATATGCTGGGGATGTGGTCAAACTGGCCATGTAAAGAAGAATTGTAGAAAAGGTGGAGCTGGTTCGGCCAGTATCTCCAGAGAAGCAGATGATGTTACCAATGTTGTCTCCCTGTAAGAGGGAGATGGTAAATTTTATTAAAGAAAAATATATATCATCATAGCATGAATGCTACCACTGGAGATGCCGTGAAAGAGGACATATGTTTGGTAGCATGTCCACGGATTTGCACACGGGCATTGGTTGATAATTATGCAAGGTGTATGGTGGAACAGGGGAATGTTGATGGCTAATGAACTTCCAGAAAATCAGCATGGAAGTTTCACCATAATTTATTAGCAAGATTTTTTGATATGGGTCGAGGTGAAATTCTTGGAGTTGTATTAATTCCAAGTGAGTATATTCTTTATAGTGGAGTATGATAATTCTTGTTGAAGAATTATGATTGTCGGTGACAGAAAATGTTTTTGGTAGCGGGTATTTTTTTAATTATGGTGGAGATTGTTAGAAAATAATTAAAAAATCAAATTTGGAATTTTCAAAGTTTGTGGCACCGAATATGAACCGAAATTTTGTTTGACAATTTGTTTCTTTCTTTGCCTATAAAGGCCATCTACTTTGCACACCAATAACACAAAACACACACGGCACAAAACACTTGAGAGGAAGAGAAAATTATTGTGAGGTGTGGGTGAGTTTGTTTGTGTGTTTAAAATTCAGGAAAATTGGGTAAAATTCTCTGGGTACCCTCTAGGTATTTTTCTTGGGTTTTGGGTGTGAGAAAAATATTGTATTTTATATTATGTGATTGTAATAATTTTTTGAACAGTGAATATTTTTCTCAGTTGTATTTTGACAACGGTTGTGGTTTTTCTCCGGATTTGGTCTTTAATCATTGTCTTGTTAATTTCTCTGTGGTTGTTTGACTATTTTTATTATTTTTATTAAAGGTAGTCTGTGGGATAATAGGGGAATTTTTCCCAACATTTTTACCCACTCTACAACATTGAAGAAGTTTGATTCAAGTTGAATATATTGGATGTGAAGCTGACTATTAAAGTTTGAAATCACCAATGCCTTCAAAATAGCACCAAGTTCAGTTTTGTTAGAGTCTTTTACACCATCTGGACAAAAGAAAAAAAATACCAGATGGTCCTGGTTTCCCAACAACAGATGCATCTACATTCCATTTTAGGAATGGATAAGCTAGAGGTATCCAGGAGATCAAAGGTCTTGACCATCTATGATTTTCCCAATTTTTTATACCCACATGAGAATCAAGGAATTGGTTGGCAGTAAAAGAAATAACAAGTTGGAAGCTTGAATCCAATAACTAATTCTTACCATGATCAAATCAAAGAGTTTTGAACCATCAAAAGTTGCTTGATTAAAAATGATGTTATTTCTTTCTATCCATATCGACCAATGACTTCAAGAAAAAGTGATGTTATGGACTCATTTTATGGCAAGGGTTATTTTAGGAAGAAGAAACAGTAAAATTGCATAGTAGGCTACAATCAACAATCAAGGAGGAGCTCTTAGTTTTTAGGAAAGTATTTTATTTAGTTTCCTATTGAGTCGAATTCTTATTTTAAGTAATATTATATTTTCTCATTTTATTAGGAGTCTTGCTCTCCAAGAAGTCTTTCTTTCCTAGTATTAGGAGTCTTACTCTTCATGGAATAAATGTAATATTTATATGCACTGCCACATATCAATAATATTATCAAAAATTTTAAAAACATCTTAAGATAGGCAGCTCTCTCTTGTTAACAAGCTCCCAGGTAGGTGCAGCTCCCTGTTTGAGCTCCAACACTCAATATAGCTCCCCATCGTAGCAAATCCAAGAAGACATAACCTTCAATAGAAGGTCATCACCCTGTGACTTGATCTATATCTAAAACTTTTAACAATTTGGTATTAGAGCCTCTAGTCATGAGGGATATGAATACCAAGATGGAACAATTGTTGGAGATGATGCGCAAGTTATCAGCGGATCAGGCTGCCATAACTGCATGTGTTGATGCCCTATCCCAACACGTAGAAGTGTCAAGTGGATGGAAGAATAGGGATAGTAGTTACAGTAGAGTTTCAGGTGGACAACAGGGTATTAGGGCTGTTCCGAGATATACCAAGCTAGAATTTCCTATCTACAATGGGAAGGAGGATCCGTTAGGTTAGGTTACACGCTGTGAGCAATTCTTGTTCATAAAAAAACTCCGAGGGAAGAATGGATTGGATTGGCTTCATTCCACATGACAGGAAAGCTCAACTGTGGTTTTTACAATTGGAAAAGGGGAATCTGCATTTGACATGGGAGGAGTTTAAAAAGTTTTTCAATACACGATTTGGACCCCCAGTTTGTATTAACCCGATTGGAGAGTTGATTTCTCTTAAGCAAACTGGAACCGTAGAGGAATACTTAGAGAAATTTCAGGGGCTGTTGGCTAGGACTGATTCTATTATTTCTGAACACCAAATGGCAATCATGATGGTTGGAGTAACAAAAAGGTTGCAGATTGATGTAGAGTTGGCTAAACCAGTAAATTTAGAGGAAGCTCTGGGTCTTGCTCGAGCTTTTGAGAGGCGTTTGTAGCTGGAAAAGGTGACAGAATCTCAAAAATCATGGACACCCATAAAAATGACAGCTGCTGTAAAAACAACAGCAGGTGGGGGTACTTCAACTCTTCGCCCCTTCATAAAAAAATTGAGCAGGGCAGAAATGGCAGAAAGAAGAGCTAAGAGTCAATGCTACAATTGTGACAAGCTATTCTCACCAGGCCATCAATGTAAAAGGTTGTTTTGGATTGAGGTTACTACTCTAGAGGAAGAGATAGGTACCAGATTAGACAAAAATAATCCTAGTGACCCTGAAATCTCTCTCCATGCCTTGACAAGAGTCAAGAACACCCAAACCATGCAAGTAAGGGCAAGATTAGAGGGACAAAAAGTTTTGATTTTTCTCGATTTTGGAAGCACACATAATTTTATAAGTGAAACAACAGCTTCACATCTAGGATTGTCAATACAACAAAAGGATGGGTTGTAAGTGGCTGTGGCTAATGGAGAAAGGGTGCCAAGCCCTGGAATTTGCGAGAAGGTTGAGCTTAAGGTTGATTCAAATTTGTTTGTGGTTGACTTGTATGTGATTCCTTTGCATGGATTTGATATGGTTCTAGGGGTTTGATGGCTACAAACATTGGGGCAAATCATGTGGGATTTTTCTGCACTTACGATGACCTTTTCAATTGGGGCTTAAGAGAGTTGAATGGCGTGGGGAACAGGGAGAAAGAGCCCTTCAACTACATGTCATGTACACCCAACTACCACCTCAGGCATTAATTGACAAGTTGTTAATTGATTATCAAGAATTATTTACGGAGCCATTAGGCCTACCACCATAACGAAACTGTGAACACCGCATTAAACTTTTTCCTGGAACACCACTTGTTGTGGTTCGACCTTATAGGTATCCTTTCCTACAAAAAGATGAAATAGAAAAGCAATGTGAAGCCTTGTTGACTCAAGGTATTATTCGAGCCAGTTAATTTCCTTTTTCTTCACCAATGCTTTTGGTTAAAAAGCAAGATGGAACTTGGCAATTTTGTGTTGATTATCGGGAACTTAATGAAAAAATGATCAAGGATAAGTTTCCTATTCCCGTGATTGACGAGTTACTTGATGAACTTCACGGAGCTAGATTCTTTACTAAGCTAGATCTTCGTTCTGGATATTTCCAGATTCGCAAGAATACTGCAGACATTGAGAAGGCTGCTTTTCACACTCATCATGGGCACTTTGAATTCTTGATGATGCCTTTCGGTTTAACCAATGCACCTTCTACTTTTCAGTCTTTGATGAACGATGTTTTCAAATCACATCTTTATAAGTTCGTTCTCATTTTTTTATGACATTCTTATATATAATAAAACCTGGGTAGAGCATCTTCACCATGTCCGCATTATATTTGATTTATTATGCTCTAATTCTTTGTATCTAAAGAAGTCTAAATGTTCCTTTGGGGAAACCCAATTAGCATATTTGGGACATGTTGTGACTGGTGCAGGAGTTTCAACAGATATTAGCAAAATTCAAGCTATAGTAGATTGGCCCATACCACAGTTTGTTAGAGGGTTGAGAGGCTTTTTGGGGTTAGCGGGATATTATCGTAAGTTTATAAAAAATTATGGCGAAATTGCTGCCCCTTTGACAAGCCTACTCAAATGTAACACCTTCACTTAGAGTGATGATTCTGCTGCTGCCTTTTTTAACTTGAAGTAAGCTTTAGTAACTTCTTAAGTACTTCAATTACCAGACTTCTTTAAAGACTTTGTTGTCGAATGTGATGCTTCTAGCAAGGGACTAGGTGTTGTATTGCAATAAGAAGGTCATCTTATTGCCTTCTTTAGTCAGAGGTTAGCGACTTAACAACTTAAACTACCAGCTTATGAACGGGAACTAATCGAGTTAGCTAAGGTTGTTTAACACTCGAGACCTTATTTATGGGGCCATCACTTCATTATTAAGACCGATCATTATAGTCTCAAGTATCTCTTGGAGCAAAGGCTTGCAACTTCTCCTTAACAACGTTGGGTGAGTAAACTTTTGGGTTTTGATTTTTTAGTAGACTATCAATCGGGTTCTCTCAATAAGGTAGCTGATGCGCTCTCTTGATGTGATGAGGAGGAGGGAGTTCTATGTGCGATTTCAGTACCTTATATTAATTGGTTTGATGCTGTTAGGACTGAAATTGATGGGGATACTGCTTTGACAACCCTTCGACAATGAATCAATGATGGAGGAGCTTATGGTAATTGGTCGATAAAAAATGGACTTATTTTATATCGAAATTGAGTATATTTGCTGCCAACATCTCCACTAGTTTCCACTATCATGGCAGGCATTCATGATTGCACTCATGAAGGACTTCAAAAGACTCTTTTGCTACTTAAGGCTAATTTTTATTGGAAGGGAATGAGATCAGCTATGAAGGATTTTATTCAAGGATGTTAGGTATGCCAGCATAATAAAATGAAGCACTTGTATCCTGTAAGACTTTTACAACCTTTACCTGTTCCTGTTCAGATATGGGCTGATATCTTTATGGATTTCATTGATGGCCTTCATCGTTCTAAAAGGAAATTAGTACTTTATGTGGTGGTGGATAGATTTTCGAAGTTTGCACATTTTATTCCACTCGCATATCCTTATACTGCTGTTAGCATTGCCCAAGTTTTCTTTGACAACATTTTCAGGTTGCATGGTTTACCTGAATCTATCATTAGCGACCGCGACCCAGTTTTTACATCCCGGTTTTGGCAAGAAGTTTCCAAACTCAGTGGTACTAAATTAGCTCTTTCTTCTACTTATCATCCGCAGTTTGATGGCCAGATTGAAGTAGTCAATCATACTGTTGAAATGTACCTGCGATGTTTGGTAGGAGATTATCCAAAAGATTGGGTACAATAGGTGTCCTGGGCTGAATACTGCTACAACACGTCCTATCATACTTCCTTACAGTCCACTCCATTTTGAGTTATCTTTGGTCGTGATCCTCCAAGCATATTATCTTATTTACTAGGGACTTCTAAAGTTGAAGTAGTTGATCAAGCCTTGATGGAGAGAGACCAGATCATTGTTGAAGCTAGAAATAAGCTCTTGCATGCTCAAAATTGAATGAAACAGTATTATGACAGCCAACATCGTGATGTTTGTTTTGATGTTGGCGACTGAGTGTGGCTGAAACTTCATCCCTATCATCAATTGACTATTTCTAGAAGGGCTTCCTAAAAATTATCCCCTCACTAAATTGTTGCTACTTCTAGAAGTAAAAATCCATGACGCCTTCCATGTTTCTTTGTTGAAGGTTTTCCATGGAGTCCCTCCTACTACTATTCCAGCATTTCCACATTTAGTGGATGGTCGGGTTGTGCCGACTCCCCTTGTAGTTGCCCGCTCTAGATTGAATTGTGGGTGTTGGCAAGTTCTGGTCCACTGAACTAGGTAATTACTATCAAAAGCAACTTGGGAGAACTTGGAAGAATTTCGACAACTATACCCATCTTTCGAGTTTGAGGACAAGCTCATTTTGGAGGAGGGGAGTGTTGTTATGGACTCATTTTATTGCAAGGGTTATTTTAGGAAGAAGAAACAATAGAATTGCATAGTAGGCTGCAATCAACAATCAAGGGGGAGATCTTAGTTTTTAGGAAAGTATTTTATTTAGTTTCCTATTGAGTCGAATTCTTATTTTAAGTAATATTATATTTTATAGTTTTATTAAGAGTCTTGCTCTCTAAGAAGTCTTTCTTTCCTAGTATTAGGAGTCTTACTTTTCAAGGAACAAATGTAATATTTATATGCATTGCCGCATATCAATAATATTATCAGAAATTTTAAAAACATCTTAAGATAGGCAGCTTTCTCTTATTAACGAGCTCCCAGGTAGGTGCAACTCCCTATTTGAGCTCTAACACTCAATATAGATCCCCATCGTAGCAATCCAATAAGACACAAAATTCAACAGAAGATCATCGTCCTGTAACTTGATCCATATCCAGAAGTTTTAACAAGTGATCTCCATATTTTTGTTTTGGAAGTTACCTCCTTGTGAGAAGAAGTTCCATTGACCGAAGAAGTTGGCAATTGAATGAGGTACACATGAGAAGATGTTCCACCACCTGAAAATCTTTGACCTTACCTTCCAAGTTTGAGAAGAATGGAAAAATGAGGTGGTTGACAACCCAAAATAAGAGTTGCATAGTGGGCCGATATCAAGCGATGCATCTGGGATCCCAATTTTAACAAGGTTGCTTATGGTGTTTACCCTCTCATGTATTACAAGCCATACAAGGATTTCAACCTTTGGAGGTGATGTGTTCTTCCATAGCTGGGGCCAAGAGGGAGTAGAAAGATCATTAACATTTATAGCAAGCTGAGAGCAAAATGATTTAATAAGGAAAACTCCTTTGTTATATAATGTCCAAAATATATCTTTATAGGACTTTATTTGGTGAGAATGTTGTAATATCTAACTTGCAATTTTCCAATTGAGTTGTTTCCTGGAAAAATAACTCCCTTCTCTAACTCAAAAACCATTGCCAAATCCCATTGATATAAGAACCTGCATCTTTGACTAACATTTTTTTTATCAGAATAAATTGAACAAAAGTCTAGGATATTTTTGTGATAGAGAGTTGTCTAGCCAAGAATGTTTCCAAAATTTAATAGTGTTACCATCACCAAGCCTAAATCTGATACCATTGTTGATGACCTGTAGGACAAATGGATTTTTATAGCATGCCGAATTGATGCCCAGCTAAACAGTGGAAAACTTCCTTTTTCCATCATCTGTAATTGGATCTTTAATCTTGTATTTACCTTTAATGACAAATTTCCAAAGAGAGATGGAATTATCAAATAGTCTCCATATCCACTTAAAAAGCAAGGCTCTAATTTTGCTTAGAATTGAGCTAATACCAAGACCCCTAGGAGCCTTAGCTTTTTCATTGGTCTTCTAATTGATACTATGGATCTTTTTTTGGTCATTAGAACCATTCTAAAAGAAATTCCTTTAAAGTTTAACAATTTCCTTTGCTACACCAATGGGAATTTTGAAGATTGAAAGATTAGTAAAGAGGCAAGGTTTGAACAACAGGCTTGATCAATGTTAGATGGCTGGCTATTGAGAGGTTCTTGGATTTCAAAGTGGAGAGTTTAGATCTAATTTTATCTAGAACAACCTTCCATGTAGATTTACTTTGTGAATTGGCTCCAAGAAGAAGCCCAAGGTACTTAAGACGTAGTTCAGTTGCATTGCATCTCAAAACACTTGCTAGATTTGAAAGCCAAACATTATCTAAGTTGATTCCTGCTATTGAACTCTTTTAAAAATTGACTTTTAGCCTAGAAACCAATTCAAAGCAAAGAATAATTCTTTTGATATTGATGGTAACCTTTAAGTCCGCGGGATAAAAAAAATTATTGTATCATCTACGAATTAGAGGTGAGAATTAGAAAATTATTCAAATAACCTCAATGCCACAAATCAATCCTAAGTTAATAGCTTTATTCAAAATTCAACTTAAATCTTCTACCACAATTGCGAAGATAAAAGGAGATAAATGATCTTTTAATAAGATGCCCTTTTCTATAGTGATAAGATTTGTTGAAGCACCATTAACCAAGATACTAACGAAAGCTTGACAGAAACACTTCCTCATCCAAGATAACCACTTATTGTTGAATCCCATGTTCTCCATAACTTTGAGCACGTAGCTTTAAGACAAGGAATCAAAAGCTTTTTCGAAGTCCAGCTAGAAAATGACTCCCTTTTTCCTGTATTGTCTACATGAATCAATAAGTTCATTGGCTATTAACACACTATCAAGTATGTATCTTTCATGAATGAAGGCTGATTGACTCTCACTTATGATTTCTTCAATTACTGATCCGAGTCTCAAACAGAGGCATTTTGCTAATATTTTATATAAGCTGCCTATAAGGCTGATAGGCCAGAAATCCCTTAGCCTGGATGCTTGGTCGACTTGTGGTATAAGTCATAAAAGAACTACAGTAGCTTGCTAGTAAGAAAT
>CANYLF013816422.1:0-11556 GCA_948193215.1 Bocquillonia castaneifolia
AGTCAAAGTAAATGTTACATGCATAATACTTTTTAGAAGTTTTAGCTTAAAAAGGAGGCATTTCAACAAATAACTGATTTTAATGTCTGTTGATTTAATTTATCTGAAGGCATCAGGCTAGTTCATCAAACAGAAACTCCATTTCAGTAGAAGCACTTTGCAGCTCTTCTTCTAAAAACTTGGCATTTGGGTGTGTCAGTTCTATTAACCTGTACCTCTTATCTGCTTTATTCAGATGGAGTGTAGCTGAGTTAATCAATGCCACGAGAGCCGGCATAATAAGTTCTTTCAAGCTATCAAGTGCCCGACTCCTTGTGCAAGTGAAGGGATTTTGACCTCTCATTTCAATTTGCAAGCTAAAGGGCTCGACCTTTTGCCTAAAAGCAAAGTAGGTATTGTTTTATTGGTTAATCATATTGAGAACAAGGGAAGAAACAGTAACCCTGACAGTGCTGGCTCTGAAAGCAGTGAGGATTCATCCTTTTCCTTGCTTCAGATGATCAGACTTTTTTAAAGGTGCATCTTATTCTCACATTTCTGTTAAAGTTAAATATTTAATTCTTCCACCTTCAACTAAATTGGGATTAAGGCTTCGTTGCACTGAATATAAATGTTAAAAAGGTTACATTTATTTGTTCAAGCATTATATATGCACTTTGTGTGATGATCATGAAAGCAATTTTGGATTGCAGATGGAAGACCGTGTGCTTCTGCCTTTGGTTTTGGTTTGTCCGACGCAAGAACTAGAGTCTTTTCAAATAATGATTTTTTTGGGTTTGACAACGAGAAGGTTAGCAGCATTGATGATGAATTGTCATGCAGAGACACACACGAAGAGACTTTTGAGTTTGATTACTCAACCGATATATTCACCCAGGTTATGCATCATTGATACGAATCACTTCTTTAAGCTTAAAAGGTCCAAGAGGCTCATTTCATGTTAGGCTCACGTTAGCCCATTATATGTCCTGACACCTTGAACCCTAAGTCAAGGGGGACTCTCTGGAGACTTTGACTCACTACAGCAAAGGAGGACTCCTAAACCTGCTAGGACAAGGATTCCAAGGCATAAGGGGATTGTTCCTACCACTATATAGACCCCTACCATCCAGGGTATCAGGTATCGTTCTCTCATTCTACTACTTTCATAACTCTCAAGAGAATATCTCTAACTTAAGCATCAGAGTCAGACCCTGGGGACAACTCCAAGTCTCTCTCTTTTTTGTGCAGGCTAGGCTATCTCCGGTGACTAGGCTATCTCAGGAGAACCTCAGACAAGGCTTCATTCTTGGAGAAACGTCCTGAACGTTTCATTTGTGCGGTGAGCGTGGACTGTTTTTAACTCAAAAGGCAGTTCATCATGACGAATAACGACCCTCCCTATGGTTTACCTCGTACTTTCTTTGGCTCAGGAAGACTTCCGGCGTGGATGCCACAACCATCCAGAAGTACTCAGGGGCCTCCCCCCACTCAACAACCACCTAGATTTATAGCTCCCACTGCTAATCTAACCCCTCAACATACTTTAACTCTTTGAATTCAGACTCCTCAAACTCCAAGATTTCCAACAATAGCATCGGCAACCTCCATGCCACTACTGGTTCCCCCAGCTCCATTAAGGCCTCCTAGAACTGATTTTAATGATCCTTATTTACCTCCTCCACCAGTTTATAACCCAGGCCTTACCTTCATTCCAAATCAAGGAATTCTCATTCCTCGACCAACTAATGACATTCCCCCTCCATCGGAAGTGCAAGCTCAAACTAATATGACTGTACTTCAAGGGCACCATGAATATGTTCCCTAATTCGGTCCCCCTCCTGCGCCTCAAGGAGACAATTTTGTTGGTGGAAGGAAGGAAGAAGGGAATGACCTGGATGATGCATCCTCCCATCCTACTAACACAAGGAGAAGGGAGGGAAGTAGTATGATTAGTACAACCGATGTAGTCAGAATTTTTGATTAAGCATGTCGGAAGTTTGATGACAAAATCCAGGATATTAAAGGCTGGATAGAAACAAGGGACAAACAACCTAAAAAGAAAACTAAGAAGAAAACACAGAAAGTTGCCCCCTCAGTTTTAGAGATAAAGGAGAAAGCGCCTAAGAGGGGAAACGAGAAGAGGGGAAGAGAAATCGCACAAAGGGTAGAGCAGGAAGAGGATGAAAAGGAAAAGATAGAAAAACAAGTCAGAGAAGTCATTGGCAAGATGGGCATGCAAGATTTTAATCCTGGGTTCAATTTGAAGAATGAGTCGCCTTCGGCTCAACACATTCTAGATAAACCTCTACCCAAAGGATTTAAGTTTCCCACACTGGATGTTTATTCTGGAAAGTCTGATCCTGCTAGCTACATCTACAAATTCCAGACATCTATGGGTGTTCAAACTACTGAGGACTACATATTGTGCAAATTCTTCCCTACCATCTTACAAGGGAACGCCACTGATTGGTACAAAACCCTATCCCCTCACTCTATACACTCCTTCAGGCAACTCACCACTGCTTTAGGCAGAGATTTGAAGCTTCCATCCAACAAAAAAAGGTGTCAGCAGACCTATTCTCCATCCAACAAAGGGAAGGCGAACCCTTAAGAAAATATATAGAGCGGTTCAACGATGAGATCATCAAGAATTCAGGAAAGAACTGTTAGCCAAGGCTCCTAATAATGTAGAAGCCTTAATGGCACTCGCCAACACAGCCATAAGAGTGGATGATGGCAAATACTATCTGAAGAGAATGAAGGAATACAAGAGAGAGCTCTCCCTAAGGGGAGACAGGTGATCCCTATAAAGGAGCAAAAACTATGGAGGTAATAATGGGACAGTGAGTTCCAATCTCTCCAAATACACACCCTTTAATACATCTAGGGAAAGAATCCTCATGCACATCAAAGATAATGGAGAAAGGATAGAATGGCTAAGGAGGATGAGATCATAAGCTGCTGAGAGAAGAGATAATGGCAAGTACTGCCAGTTCCATAAAGATGTAGTCCATGATGCAGAACAATACAATCACTTGAAGAAGGAGATTGAAAAGCTCATTCAATCTGGGTCCCTTAGGCGATTCATCAAAAGGGACGATCATGATAGACTCGCCTATGATAGAGATTATCGAAGAAATGATAGAGAGACAGAGAGGCGTGATAACAAGCAAGAAGAAAGGCCTAGAGAGAAAAGAGGCAATAGAGGAGAATATAAAAGGAATTACAGAAGATAAGAAAGGATGCGAGACCATGGAGATGATGAAAATAGTGATGAAGCTGAAGGCGATCGAAAGGTTAGAGGGGAACCTGTCAAACACATATATGTAATTACAGAAGGAATAGTAGGAGGTGATAGTTCTACCAAGAGAAAAAGGTCAGCCAGGTCCATATATTCTGTCAATTCAAAGGCGGTTCCAACAAAACATATTGGAACGGTTCAAATTTCAGCAGCAGATAAAGGGGCGACTATAACCCCTCAAGAAGATGCTTTAGTAGTCAAAGCTCTAATTCATAATTGCATGGTCCAAAATATACTAGTGGACATGGGGAGTTGAGTGAATCTCCTCACTCTTAAAGTATTTGATAAAATGGGGTTAGACCAAGCCAAGTTGTCCCCCATCAACACTCCCCTGGTAGGTCTAGGAGGCAAATCAACAACAATCGTGGGTTCGATCAAGCTGGAAGTAGAATTGTGCGAAGGAGACATAACTTAGGCATTGCCAGCAAAATTTATGGTGGTCGATATCCCCTTCGCATACAATGCTACCATGGGGCTACCTATTCTCAATGAAGCGTGTGCTAGCATTTGCATACGATACTTGCTCCTAAAAATTCCTACCTCGAAAGGGGAGGTGATAATCAAAGGCGACCAAAGACAAGCAAGGATCACCTATTGTCAGGCATTAAAAGGGGTGTTCTCAACCATTGTCATGGAAAGAGTGAAGTATCCACACAAGAAACTGGTGAAGAAATCCCCAGATCATGGAACGTGGAACACCTCAGAAAATTCCACCACTAAAAAGATCTTACAACAGCTAAGGCGAGTCAATATCCCTCATAGAAGCTGGGACAACAAAACCTCTGATAGAAACTGAGGTGCCTATCTATTTTTATTTAAGTTTTTTTTCTTTCCTTTCATTTAAATAAAGAAGCAAAGGTAAGGCGAAGGGGAGCCTAACTCAAATCCCCCAGAAGTGCAATAAAGTTGTCATTTGCTAAAATCTAGCTTGATACAACTTAAAAAGACCTTTCATGATAAGGCAAAATATGGCGAGCTCCTTCAAACAGGCGACTTGTAGCTAAAACACCACATTAAGACCTCTCATGATGAGGCATAACAAATCCCATTGGGAAAATAAAAAGACCTTAAATATAATACAAAGACCTTTCACGACAAAGGCCGTTATCAGTTTCAGGCGATCCCTTATTAAGGGGCGACCTAATAAGCAAATATCTTATTAATACCTCCAAGGTTGAGGCAGAATCAATCTCATGAGAAATAAAAGACCTTATACGCTAAGGCAAATACGCAAGAAGCTATATTCAAGACCTTTTTACGATAAAGGCGGTTATTAATTTGAGGCAACCTCTTAACAACAAATGCTACTAAGACTCCTAAAGAAGGGGTATAATCAATAAAGAAGAAGAAAAAGGCCTTAAAAAGCTAAGGCAAACAAAGACCTTGGGTTATCTAAAGGCAATACATTTGACAACTATGGCGATCTTCAATGCATAATAAAAGCACAAGGAAAGTTCGACAGAAATAAAGGCGAGTGGACAACAACCATTACATAAAAAGATTACAAAAAAAGATGAGGCGAATGAAAGAAAATGCAATTAAATAGAAAAGCTGCTTTAAAATTTCACAAAAACAAATACATAAAATTGTTCAAAGAAGATAAAGACAATAATTATAAGGATGATCACTCATCCATATCAACTTCATCAGGGATGATGGTGTTCATAAATGAGAAGTCAGAGCCAGGAAACTGATGTTGTGCAACCTCTCGAAGCTTTTCCCGATACTTAATGAGGGTTCTACCAACGGAGTGCCTAAGGAGAGCACTTTCATCCTCAAGTTGAGAAATTTTAGCCTGTACAGGCTCAGCAATCTATGTTAATAATTGTAACTGGGCTTCGAAATCAGCATCTTCCTTGTTGCACTTTTCTTTGATGCGCTTCGTTTTATCCTGCTCTTTCTTTAGTTCAGCATCTGCCCCAGCAGTCGCCTTATCCTCTAGGGCCTGAACCTGAGTTTGCACATCTTTCACTACTCTCTTGTAAGCTGAATGCTTCGCCTGATACTTATATTTCATCATTCAAACAAGGTTCAACGTCTAAAAATAACACATAAGAAAAAGTCAGCAACTTAGAATATAAAGAAGAAAAGAAGAAGATATAACATATGAAATAGGAACTTACTGAAAGCATGTGCTCCTGAACTTGCAAGGTGAGTGAGTTGTGCGTCCACCATTAAAGATCTTCCATGTCAATTGGAAGGCTTATTTCCCTACTAATCAGGGCGGTAACTCGATTATCTTTGATGGTTGGATTCCCCAGCTCATCCACCCATTCTTGAACAAAAGTGCTCACATCAGCAAGTTCGCCCTCAGAGATAGAGAACCCATCATTAATGGTCTCCAATAACTGAGAGCGAGTCTTCTTTTTTGCCGCTGCTGCCTTCATTCCCACCTTCATCAATCTTTTTCTTTTCCTACTCACCTCAGAGGGTTGCTTCTTAGATATTTTAGGCACAGTGCCCTCCACAGGTGTAACGGGCTCCACAGCAGTTGTATTGGCTCCTGTGGGAGGAGTAGTTGATGGGTTTGCCTTGCCAGCGCTAGCTCCTGCTTCGGCCATCATAGTAGCAAAATTGAATATTGGCATCTATACAAGAATAAATAAAATTGAATATAAGTAAAAAGAAGGAAAGTATAAATACCATTGGAAGGTGAGAGGCTAGGTTCGCCAGCTTCAACCCTTATGTTAGCTTCTTCTTCAGAGTCTTTATCAGATTCATCCACTAGCCTGGGGCCAAAAGGTCTGGTTTTTGGTATGTACTCCTCTCTATAGAGGTGTTTTCAGATAAGGGTTTCAAGGTAAACTTTGGACGGTTCGCCTAAATAGTCAGCAACCTCTACTGAGGCATTGCCTATGGTCCTCACTCGTTTGGGTTTTATAAGTGCTGTAGCCTAGCTGTTCGGAATCTTCCCCACCCAAACTCACAGGTTACTATATAAAAGTTGTCCCTCCAACCTTTTAAATGATTCTTGAGAGCTTCAAATCTTTTCTTAATCACCTGAAAGGTGACATACTCAGAGGTTCCTACTCTCTCCACCACGGTATACGAATTTAGGAAGATTTTGGGGGTCAGGGTGTAGCCTTTTGGTTGGCATAAAATTGAAGTGGCAGTAAAAAGTTTATAAGCGTTGGGGTGAAGGCGAGATAAAGGACACTGAATGTTTTCTAATATTTTTTGAAGAGAGGGATCTAAAGGGAACCTAAGTCCACTCTCTATAGACTCTTTATAAACTATCTATTTGTTTGCAGACAAGGTTTGGTTGGTGAAGCTACCCTCCCTTGGTAGTCTCACTGAGTAACCCTCTGGGAGACCGCCATACCTAGTATTAAACAAATCTAGCTCCTCCTCATATTGTTTGGTGGGGTGAAGATCTATGGTATCCTTAGGCTGTTTACGGGCCATGTGTTTAATTTTGAAGCCTGGAGGAGGAAAAGGTTTAGGGGTGACTTCTGTGTTATTATTACTAGCATTGGAGGACTCGATCTCACTTTCTAAAGGGTTATAAGGTTTATCATCCAAAGGTAAAAAGGGGCAAACTATCTTTAAAGGTTTAGGGTTTACGATACTTGAGGCGTTTTGAGGAGTTGAGGTATTAGCCTGAGAGTTTGGTCTTGGGCGATTGGGTTGGTTCACACCGTCTGAGGAGTCAGATGACACAGAGATGACTGTAGGTCTGGCTTGGGGGGTTGATATGGAAGATGAAGAGGTTGATATGTAAAAAGGTGGAATCACCATCAACGGCCTAAGTCCTACCCAGGCAAAGTCCCAAACAATTATCAGAATAAAGGAGACTAACAATTTTTATAACAAACACAATAAAGCCACAGATGCATTTTCAGGCAAACATTTTGTCAGATACGAGAATGGCATATAAACTAACCCTAAAGTTAAGGGCATTTGATTCATTGTATATGGATAAATACACATTAATGGCAGACTCAAACAACATATTTGGGGGTAAATCTTACTCCAAATCATTAGATGCACAAAGATATCAAAACTCAGAGGACATAAATACACTTTCCAACGATTTAAAAGGTTAAATTGACATAGAAAGTATCAAAAGAGGCAAACTTACAGTGATTGATGAGGCGTTTCGACTAGCTCTGTAAATGGCTTGGCAGTAAGAGTAGAAACATTGTTAGTAAGAGGAGGTAACAGTGGCCGGAGCAATGGTTGTTTGATGAAAATCATCTGAACAGAGGGAGAGCAGATAGAGAGTCTATTTTTTTTGTAAATATGAGAGAGAAATTGAAAGTGTTTGAAATGCATAGGGTATAAATGCAGAGGGAAAGTGAACAGTTTCATCTAGGAAACTACACAGACGTGACTACTTAGTGGGACATATGTCAACTACATCCGTTTCACATTTATTTCAGTCTCCGGTACTCTCTGGCACTCACCCATCTAACAACAGTCTTCTAAGGGAAACATGTATTCAGTACAGGCGATTCTCCTCAAATCCTGAAGCCCAAAGGGTTCGCCTTTGTTCAAAAGAAGCATTACCGCACGACGGTTCGCAAAATGATGAAATCAACCTTAAGCAAAGTCTTTGACATTAGCACTGCTAGAGGGGGGGGGGGGGGACTTGTGATATGAATCACTCCTTTAAGCTCAAAAGGCCCAAGAGGCCCATTTCATGTTAGGCTCACGTTAGCCCATTATATGTCCTGACACCTTGAATCCTAAGTCAAGGGGGACTCTCTAATCATAAGGGGGGTACCTAATCCTAAGGTGACTCTGACTCATTACAGCAAAGGAGGACTCCTAAGCCTCCTAGGACAAGGATTCCAAGGCATAAGGGGATTGTTCCTACCACTATATAAACCCCTGCCATCTAGGGTATCAGGTATCGTTCTCTTATTCTACTACTTTCATAACTCCCAAGAGAATATCTCTAACTTAAGCATCAGAGTCAGACCCAGGGGAGCACCCCAAGTCTCTCTCTTTTTTGTGCAGGCTAGGCTAACACCGGTGACCAGGCTATCTCAGGGGAACCTCAGACAAGGCATCTTTCTCAAAGAAACATCCTGAACGTTTCAATCATCTTACATGATCTTACTTGGTAAGCCTTAGGATAACAACTAGTCTTCCATGCATGTCCTGATTGAACAAAAGCTTTTGAATTTTGCCTTAAGCCTTAACCTAGGGGAATATATGCCCTTAAGTTTTCAATCCATGTATTAGAAATTCATGGATTAGACCCATTGTTGTTTGACATGGACTCCTGAGGAGCTGAAATTCTAAGAGAAGTGAATTGCCGTCCTCTGGACTCACAAACTTTATGTCTCAGCACTTGACCCACAACCTAATTTGTCCTTGCCATGCAGTAGCTAAAAATAGGCAATTTTTCCTTCATTCTGAATGTGTCAACAAACACAGGTGTGGTTTTTGGAAGAAGAGAAACTTATAGTTGTTGATAGTTGTGAAGAAGAACATACCAGGTACAAAATTTTGATGACGTCACCATGGGAAATACTGCAAGCTCCAGTTCGATCTGGAGGTGTAATTGGCACAGTCTCAGTGAAATGGGTGTGGCATTGAGGTTAGATGTTTATTTATGATTTTGTTAGGAGAATGGCCATTTCATTGTGTGCCATGTGCATTTCTGAAGCTCGGAGGTGCCAATGCAATGCAACCTGTGTTTGCTTAACCATAGAAGTAGTAATTTTTGAACTTGTTGCTTTTGTCGTGATATGAAGCATTAGCCAAAATAATGATGTCCTTGGAAATGCACCACTTGTTGGGTATGTGAATTCATGCAAAGCTGACGTTGGGATTGGGGTGCAGATCATGGAAAGACACGAAGGATTCAAAAGAAAGTTTTGACATAATTTTCTCCAGCACTTTCATGAAGCTGTTGACAAATCGATCCAATTCCAAACAATCATGGAGCCAAACAAACATGTGAAATCAATTGACAAAGAGTGGACTGATATAAATATTATCCCATCATCCCCAAACTCATACCCATTTTATACTTCAATCTATAGTTCCTTGAATGCTTGTTCACTTGATAAGATTTGTGTAATGGAAATAATAGAATGAATAATTGCAATCTCTACTACAAGTTAATTACGCCACTTCTCATCATTCAAAATGTGTCAAAAGTTAGCAAATCAAATACATGTAAATTAATTGGTAAATTCAGATGATGAATTTATTTATACATACCCTGCCATTTGATATCTGTTGCATATATTTTTTTTCTGAAGTAATCTGTGATGTAAATTAATTGGTAAATTCATATTCATAAAAACCTGAAATTTTTAGTTGTTTGTGCCTGACTACTTGCTTTTTATCAACTACATTAGTGACAGTGATATGAATCACTCCTTTAAGCCCAAAAGGCCCAGAGGCCCATTGCATGCAAGGGTCACGTTAGCCCTTTACATGTCCTGACACCTTGAAGTCAAGGAGGACTCTCATCACAAGCGGGGTTCCTAATCCTAGGGGGACTCTAACTCATTACAGTAAAAGAGGACTCCTAAGCCCATTAGGACAAGGATTCCTAGTCTTAAGGGGATTGTTCCTACTACTATATAAACCCTACCGTCTAAGGGGTCAGGTATCATTCTCTCATTCACATACATTCATAACTCTCAAGAGGATATCTTTAACTTAAGCATCAGAGTCAGACCCCGGGGGCCACCCCAAGTCTGTCCTTGTTTTACAGGTTCTGGTGATTTAGAGCAGCTGAGGCAACATTCAGGCGAGGGGAACGTCCTGAACGTTTTATTGGTGTGGTGAGCGTGGACTATTTTTAATTCAAAAACACTTCATCATGACGAATAACCACCCTCCCTATGGTTTACCCCCTAGCTTCTTTGGCTCAGGAGGACTTCCGGCGTGGATGCCACAACCACCCAGAACTACTCAGGGTACTCCCCCCACTCAACAACCACCTAGATTTCCAGTTCCCACTGGTTATCAAACTCCTCAATGTACTTTAACTCTTAGAACTCAGTATCCTCAAACTCGAGGGTATCCTTCAATACCATCGGGAACTCCCCCAGTCACACCAGATCCACTGGTAACTTCCATGCCTCCACTGGTTCCCCCAGTTCTAGTAAGGCTTCCTGGAACAGATTTTAATATCTCTTATTTGCCTACTCCACCTGTTTTCCAACCAGGCCCTACTTTCGTTCCAAATCAAGGAATTCTCATTCCCCGTCCAAATATTGATATTCCCTCTCCTCCAGGAGTACAAGATCAAACTAATCTGGCCATACTTCAAGGGCACCATGAGTATGTTCCCCAATTTGTCCTACCTGCTACACCTCAGGGGGACAATTTTGATGGCAGAGGGAAGGGAGTAGAGAATGACCTGGATGATGCATCTTATCATCCTACTAACATAAGAGGAAAGGAGGGAGTAGCACGATTAGCGCAGCTGATGTAGCCAGAATTTTGGATGAAGCAGGTCAGAAATTTGAAGACAAAGTCCAGGATATTAAAGGCTAGATAGAAACAATGGACAAACAACCTAAAAAGAAAACCAAGAAGAAAACATAGAAAGTTGTCCCCTCTGCCCTAGAGATCATGGAGAAAATGCCAAAAAGGGGAGACGAGCAACTAGAAAGAGTAACAGCACAAAAGGTGGAACAGGAAGAAGATGAAAAGGAAAAAATAGAAAAACAAGTCAGAGAAGTCATTGGCAAGATGGGCATGCAAGATTTCAACCCTGGGTTCAATTTAAAGAATGAGTCTGTAACGACCCAATACTAATACAATATATTAATGAATTAAATACATAATAATAGTAATCAATCACAAATTAAAATTCTGATCAAACTCCCTTCCAAAATATATATTTTTTAAATAAGGATGACAACAATCGTTGTTACATTCACAACGATCGTTGCTAAATGTACAACGATCGTTGCTAAATGAACAGTGATCGTTGTGAATTTCACGAAAATGGCCAAAATTTCCAGTAAGGTAAATGAGCTCGTGGGAAAATAACAACGAGCTCGTTGCTAAACAGCAACGATTGTTGTGAATATTGCAATGATCGTTGTGAACCAAAAATCACCCAAATGAAATTTTTGAATAGAAATCACAGTTTAAAAACAGTATTTTCCACTTTCCTCTGTGAAAATAAACTCCAACAGGCTCAAAATCAAATTATATATATATCAAACTTTTCAGACTATAAAATACAATAATATTTATAAACAAGTAACATTGAAAATTCCTTCAACATACAATTAATCGAAAATCAACTTTATGCAAACATTTACTTCAATTTACACATATATAAACATATC
>CANYLF013821154.1:0-10998 GCA_948193215.1 Bocquillonia castaneifolia
AAAAAGAAAAATTAACGAAATTGTAAAGGTAAGCTGGTGAAAAATTTCAAAAATTTTTAAAAGCGTCACGGCGCTAAGACACAAAATATAAAAAGGGTAACCATCAATAGAAATAAGACACGAGTAAAAAAGTGTTTTTAATTCAAATAAAAAATAACGTGGGATCACCTCATCCGTCTGTCAGAATGAATCTTCCTTTTGTTTGTTTTTAATTTTTTATTTTTTTTAAAATTATTTTGGGTTGAAAATCGCACTCACACGGCTTCACCGCTAAGGCACAGCCTGCTGACAAAAGTAGCTAGTCTAAAAGTATTTTAATTTTGTTTTTAATCTACTGATAAAACGTCGTCGTTTGGTGGAAATGAGAAGGACTAATTGTTGTTCCCGGATCACGGCAAATCTCGTGCTGTGTTGTTGTGTAGAGATGGATTTCTGAATTCTGATGCCACCACCACCACCACCAACCGCCTTCCTCGATTCGATTCGACTCCTTAACAAATCTCTCTGTGGCTGTGTATACATACATAAATTATTGTTGTTATTATAAAATAGTTTTTTTTTGGGGCTGGTTACTATAGTATAAAGTCAAAACTTCCGTGTTCGGAATCATCGCGATGATATGATATTGTTAAATAAAAATAACTAAAACAGACCGCACTTTACTCAGGAAAAAGGAAGAAATGGGAATTCTATTGAATTGAATCGTTTATGATGAAGAAGATTGATTTGGAAGATCAACAGTTCATTTACTAATACTAATAATAATAATAGTATTATCGGTGATTATAGTAATTCTGATCTATAACTAACACCGTATATATTTTCTCATTCTCTTATTTCTTGTGAGATTCGATTGGATTCGATTCAATTTCAATTCAATTGTTTTGGTAGTGTTTAGGGTTTGAATTGTTAAAATATGTCGAAAGTGATATACGAAGGATGGATGGTGAGGTACGGGAGGAGGAAGATTGGGAGATCTTTTATTCACATGAGGTATTTTGTGTTAGAACCGAGGCTTCTTGCTTACTACAAGAAGAAACCCCAGGATAATCAGCTCCCTATCAAGACTATGTTGATTGATGGCAATTGCAGAGTTGAGGATCGTGGCTTGAAGACTCATCATGGACATGTTTGCCTCTTTCCTTTTCTCTTTTCCTAATTTTCTTTTCTTTATCAATTTTTTTTTCTGTAAGATCTATTCTATTCGATTTCTTTAGTCGCAATCACAATAATTGTTTAATTCTGAGATTAAAAGATGCAATGCAATAGCACTAGTGTTAGTTTCATTCAATTACATTTTGTGCTGTTACAGATGGTTTACGTTCTCTCCGTTTATAACAAGAAAGAAAAGTCTCACAGAATCACGGTCGCTACTGCTCTCTCTTTCAATTCTTCTTTTTGTTAATTATTTCTTTTTCAAATGCTTATTGTCTTATGAATCGATTCAACTTCATTTCTTATTGCCAACAGATGGCGGCATTTAACATCCAGGAAGCTCTAATTTGGAAGGAAAAGATTGAATTTGTAATCGATCAGGTTTGGTTTTGTTTCATTCTGTTTTCTCCACACTCACTCATCACTTTAACACAGTCTTAAGCAGAGACGCAAATGCAATGACTGAAAAAAGTACTAAATTCTTTACTCTCCATTTAGTATAATATAATGCTATGTGTTTCTGTGCTGATTAATATGTCTGTTTAGCATCAGGAGTCCCAAGCTGTTAATGGCAACAAATACGTTTCATTTGAATATAAATCTGGGATGGATAATGGCAGGACTGCTTCCTCTTCAGACCATGAAAGTCAGTGAGTGTCTGTTCTACTCTTCTTTTACCTCCTAGCTTTGTTACTATTGCTTGCAGATACTCCAAACATAATTATATATCCTCTCAAAGTTTTAAACACGTCTTGAGCTTTTTTCTTTCATGATGTTGAAAGGTTCTTTATACTTTATGTTGGACGATTTATACTTCCTGTACTCGATTAATAGCTCTGCATCATCTTTATCAATCATTGGAGTTTGTTTTATTTTTTTTACCAACTCAAGTGCTTTTGAAACCTCAGATGCAAATTCCAAAAGACTTTCCTTATTTCTAAGTGGTTTTCAGGCTCAGTGCACAAGAAGATGAAGATGATACTAGTCCGAGTTTGCTGCGGAGAACTACCATTGGAAATGGTTCTTATTGAAATTCTTTTGTTGAACTGAAGGTATCTAGTGTACTATGTTGCCTTGTCTCATCATCTTCATTACTTGCAGGTCCTCCTGATTCTATATTGGACTGGACACGAGAAGTGGATTCAGAATTGTCAAATCAGAATGCCAACAATCAAGCATTTTCCAGAAAGCATTGGCGTCTCCTACAGTGCCAAAATGGTGACCTCCCACACTTATTGTGATAATTGGCAGTTCACTTAATAGATTTAAGGACCTAACTAGTTAAAGGCAGAAATTATGCTACTGGCTGCTGCTGCGTTAACAATTGCAAATGCCAATCACAGTAACAATCTTTTGTTTGTTCATGAGTTGCAGGACTCCGCATTTTTGAAGAGCTTGTTGAAGTTGATTACCTTGTATGGAACTATGTGTTTTTTCTTTGCTTTGTTTTTTCGAGCTGATTTTGCTATGTCTTAGCTGTCATCAGTCATGCTATCATTTTCTTGTCAATGCAGCCAAGGAGCTGTAGCAGAGCAATGAAGGCTGTCGGGGTAGTTGAGGCTACATGTGAAGAGATATTTGAACTTGTTATGAGCATGGATGGAACACGGTTTGAGTAGGTGTTTTTCCTTTTTCAATTGAAGATTTTATGTTTTGGTTGCTCTTTTAGAAGTATTGCCATATGCAAATAAAAATTGTTGTTTATGAATGCTTTTATGTGTCTATGAGTGGTTCTGGGTTCTGGCCTGCATCTGAACATAGTTTTCTTTTCTTCTTCTTCTTCTTCTTTTTTTTTTTTTTGTGCTAGAATGCAGACTTTGTTATGTTAGACTTGATGATATTGGATTTTAAATAAATTAACTAACAATGGCGAGACACAAAATCAAAAGTCAAAATACTCTAGAAATCTTCAAGTTGAGGCATGAAATGACAAGTCTACTGTAAAATATTTCCAAGAACTTATATAAGGTTTCTTGAAGAAATCAGTTGTGAACTGAATCCTTTTGCAGATGGCCAGTCAATACTTGAACCCTGTGCTTCATAAGTAAAACTATTCTTAGGAAGACCCATCGGTAGTCTTTTATCTTAAACTATGTCACTATTTGTATTTATTATATTAAATTTTTTACTATTGCTTTATTCTTGTAGCATTGGCTTATTAGTTACTAATGGCCTGGTGTATTTACTATCAGTATTCTGTTGTCAGAGCTATTTTATTGGTTTTGCTTATTGTCGCCACCAAAGTAAACGTTTTCTGTTTTGGATCACAATTATGGTTCCTCCTTTTTGGCAAATTTTGGTGGAGATGGTGATCCTAGGGCTTGAGTTTTACCAGAATGTTTTCTAGCATTTGCCATATTTGCTGTCATCAATGGCACATGGAATTGTTAGTTTTCATCAAATCTAATTGAACTTGGTGCAGTTGTTTTGCCGGCATCAGAATATACATCTAAGACTGTATGACAGACCTTTCTCTGAGGTCTGCAAAAAAATGAGAGACTTCTTCAAACGTGCCCTTGTACATCTGCATGATAGATGTGTTAGCAGTGTGTTCGATTGATTTTGAATCTCACATTTTTAACAATTTTACTACAAATATCTAAATACACTGCTAATTAAATTTAATTCCTCCAGCCAATAGTTGAAAAAGAATCATGACGTGATTCTGTGTGATTTCTTTTTTCTTATGCTTTAATGGACATAATTATTAAATTCTCTCCTTTTTATTTTCATTTCTCGTGCAGATGGGATTGCAGTTTCCAATATGGTAGTTTAGTTGAAGAGGTAGATGGGCATACTGCAATTCTCTATCACAGACTTCAGCTAGACTGGTTTCCAACGTAATAATTCCCCCCATAAGCTGCTTTCTTTTTTTCTCTATAATTTATGAGGATCTGATGAATGATTCTCATAAGTTCCTTAATTCTTATAATTTTGAGTTTATCTCATATCTCTCATCTTTTTCTCAATGTTTACTGCATTTGCATTATAATTGATTGTGTGATATTTATTAACACAACCTTAGATGCTTTTAATATGTGAACATAAAATAGACATGGATGTTGATTGTGAGAACAATATGTTGAGTAGTGATATGATGAATGTATAATAACTAGAAATAACAGATATAAAACTAACAAATCAAGTCAAAATCACAAAGGGGCGTATGCATATACAAAACGTGTACAGCTAAGTCATCAACAAAATTGTATTGATGTTAACTATAGATGAATGTTTATCATTGTGTTTTCCAAATTTGTAGTTAAGTTTAGTATTGTAATTGTACAGAAGAAAAGTGTTAACTTTTGGGAATTTTGCAAATGATCTTTTTATCTTAATTAGCACAAAAGAAAACACCAATTCAATTCCGAAAATGTAAGCGAACATAACAAGCTGGACTTTGCACAACTGAGTTAGAACAATGAAATGATTGTAGTCGAAGAGATACAGTTGTAATACAGCAGCAGTTTTATAGTTCTTTATTAATGACAATGCAGGTTATGTAATCAATTAATAGAATTATTTGAGAGAGGTGTGAAATGAGATGTATAACCCATCTTATCATTTTACAGTCCCCTTAAAAAGCATTTCTTCTTTCATTTAATCATCCTCTCATGGACCTGATTCTTTATTTTAAATATATTAGTGATTTTGAGTGGGAGTCATATAGAGAGTTATGTAAGAAATGGGGAGGGAAGGAAACTCTTAAAAATCTACAATATATCCAATTTCCATTTAGATATTATTGTTGAGTATGTTCAAAATATCTCTTTATTATTATTCATTTTCATTTTGTGATTCTTTTTTCTTGTGCTTTGCCAAAGTATATAATCCATTATGTAAATGATATACCTAATAATTTGTATGCATGAGTAAAACTAGAAAAAAAAGTAATGAATACATTTTCTAAAATATTTTTGATCTCTATCACTGTATCACTTCCCCCCCTTTTTATTAAAAGTTATACTGTTTGATTGAATATGAAATGAATCTTAAAATAAGACGGAAAATAATGACTTGGTGTTAGTGATAACATATCTATGCAGGATTCCATGCAATATAGCTTGTAAAGCTTAGGACCTGGATTCAGTTTAGCTGTGTGTTTGTTTCAGGGGATAATGGAATTTAAAGCTATCCCATACAGTGCACTCTTCATGAATAACTTGAACAAGAAAGCTTTATCGTTTTCTGCAGAAATCATTTCCTTAATAATTTCTGTTCTAATGTTGTTGCTATTGTTGAGGTTTTTATTCTCATTAACTTATCAACTGCTTGCAGGTTTGTGTGGCCCCGTGATCTTTGCTATGTGAGGTATTGGCGGCGAAATGATGATGGCAGTTATGGTAATTAGTTTCACAGACGTAGTGCTTTTGATTTTTAACTTGTTATACGCTACAAACATATTCTTGTGTTGTGCAGTTGTGTTATTTCAGTCTAGAGAGCATGAGAACTGTGGTCCACAGCCTGGTTATGTGCGAGCTCATGTTGAAAGTAGGTTTTATTTTAACTCCTTTGATTTATGTCTAGAATTTCAGGATGAACATTAGATTTTGGTTTATGCTTCATTCTGTTTTTTTTTTAACCAAGTTCTTATTTTATTCTGGTTTCTGAAGGTGGAGGATTCAACATTTCTCCTCTAAAATCTCGTAACGGGCGACCTAGAACACAGGTACAGCATCTTATGCAGATTGATCTAAAAGGATGGGGTGTTGGTTATTTTTCATCATTTCAGCAACATTGTCTTCTTCAGGTGCTAAATAGTGTTGCTGGTAAGTTTTTTCTGTTAATCTGTACTATACATATATGTAGTACAGGCAAATTTACTTATAATCCCTTCATTATTTGTTAATTTATTAAATAAACAATAAATTCCCAACCAGTTAGGATTAATAAAAAATATAAGGACTGCAAATTTAAAGAATTAATCATTGTAAAATATAATTATCATAAATAGTTTTTTATATTAGAATGAATTGTCAATTTGTGGAATAATTTCAAGAAGTTTTCATGTAGTTCTCTTCTTTTTCCCAGTTTCTTGTTCTTTAGTAAAAAATTAAACAAATTAAAATAGAATTGTTTTTCCAAAAATTTCAAATTTTAATTAGTATAATATCAAATCAAACACTTAATACAATACATAATTAAAATAATTACAAGTACAATGTATGTAGGAGAGCACTGCTGCCATACTTTTGTGGGGAAGGTCTGGAGTGTATTTTGCTGTTAAGTTTCAGTTCTGTTATTCTATGCTTTTATCGCCCAATTAGTTCTTCTAATTACTGATTTTAAGAATTATTGTGATATTGTATGTAGACGAATTTTAGAGTCTCTTGTCACTTATCAATATAAAGCACTTCTTGATGTGTTTTATTTTCCTTCTTATTATATTCTGGTTTTACGTAGTTTAAACTACTGATGTGGGAAGTCAGTGGTTCAAGAAATATGTTATAAATGAGGAAATTACAGAAAATGTTATAAATGAGGAAAGATAATAGGTCGCTATTAAATCTCAATAAAAGTTAATGATAAAATAGAGTTTTACATAGGGTGAAAACAACCACAGAAATTTAATTGGAATAAGCTTGCTTTATTTACATGTCGAATGCTGTTCAAATCCAAAAAGGAAATAACTTCTCCTATTGCTTAGACTAATTCTCTAAAAGATAGGACTCTTAATGAATAAAAACAAACTGAACAGTAAAATAAGAAAAGAAACTTATTTCCTAATCTATATCAAGCTGTTGCTCCAACTGTCAGGAGCCGGTCTCACTATTCTTTTCTTGCACAATTTTGCAAGTCCCATGCATGGTTGATCCTTGTGAAGTGTCTTGCATGGAATTGCTGTTGCATGATATCAATTAAGTACTTGAGAGTTGGATACGTGGTTGTCTTGAAATTCTTTTAAACCCTTATTACCCTCTCCTTTCAGTTGGAACCTTGTTCTCAAGGTTCTGGAAGTCTCTTCTACTTGACTAGGCTTTCTTCTGTAAATTTGGAATGTATCCGGTTATAGCTTTTGGTTCGATGATGAAGCCACCATCTTCAGAAAAAATGTGGCAAATCTGAGCTAGAAACATGAACCTATCCTCCATGTTTTTTGAGCATGGATACATGAAAGACGGATGTATGTGAGAACCACAGAAAAGAATGCCATTTGCATGGTTGTTGATAAACGTGAAAGGCGCTTATTTTTTGGTGTGACTTCACCCAGAACATGTTGCAGGCTGCTTCAACTTATATTTAGTCTTTCTTTGGGTTTTGTATTGTTATTGAATGTGATGTTTTGCAAGATATGCTGATTGTTAATAGAGGTTTTTTTTTCAATCTTAATTGAAGAGTGTTGAGGCCAAAAAGGACAATTAGCTGAGTGGGGTGATCATCTTGTTGCAATTTCTTTTGTTCTTTTGATTGGATATTTTAAGCCAGTTCTAATCTATAAGAATAGTTCTATCAGAATGTACTGTATTTCTTGTTTACTTTGTCTTTATGTTTCTTTCTATGACAGGCCTGCGTGAATGGTTTTCCCAGACCGATGAAAGAGGTGCTCCCCCTAGAATTCCAGTCATGGTCAATATGGCCTCAGCTTCTGTTTCTTCGAAGAAAAATTTTAAGCTGCAAGAAAATTCTGTTCATCCCGCTCCTTCTCTTGATCAAATAAATACTGCCAGCAGAAACTCCACTATCCTGGATGAATACTCTGATGAGGATGAAGAATATCAGATAGCTGAGGAAGAACAAGAGGTTTTATTAGCAGTTTTGCCTTTCTGTATCCGCATAGTTGTTCTAAATATGGATTTTTTTTCCTCAATTGTTTTTTCTCTCTTATTTTTTAGGCATATCGAGCTAAGAATGAGATTGATGTGAAGAGAACAGGTGGATATACCTCTCTAATTTGGATAGTTACTAGGTTTTTTTTGGGATTACTGTAGCAGTGCATCTCAGTCTTTACTCTTTTCAGTCATGGAAGAAGAACCAGTTGAACCAATTGACTTGTCTTGTTTCTCGGGCAATTTACGTCGTGATGACCGTGATAATGCTCGTGATTGCTGGAAAATTTCTGATGGAAACAACTTCCGAGTTCGTAGCAAGCATTTTTGTTATGATAAATCAAAGGTCATATGATTGTATTTCATATTTCCTATAAGCATGCACATAAAGTGAATCTTTGAGCTAGTTAGGCTTAATCTTGTGCATTATATTGAATATGCATATGAAGGTTCCTGCGGGAAAACATTTGATGGATCTTGTAGCTGTTGATTGGTTCAAAGACACGAAAAGGATGGACCATGTTGCAAGGCGTCAAGGTTGTGCAGCCCAAGTAAGAAGCTTGCTGTCCACATTTTCTTTTGTTCGTTGGTTGTTCGTTGGTTATGCAGTCGGTCTTTAATTTCCTTTCTTTTTTTCTTCTTTTTCTTTTATCCTAGATTCCACATTTCTTTTTGACTTTTCTGCTTTGGGTCAAAAGACAGATACTACTTTTGGCTTCTGTAATCTTATACTCAATTGCGAAAGTATGTGTGCATACTTTTTGTAGTTGGGAGCATATGTCAAAAGTTTTGTGCCTCTAGGTACTCATCCATCATTTCTGCAGGTTCATTAATTTCATTCTATTTCGAGTAGTAGTTTCCTAACTTAAATATATGGTTTTATTTGCATGGTAAAGCATGTTAATTGGACCCTGAAATTTTTTATTTCATTATATTGAACCCCCATCTTCCAATTTTGTTTTATAAATTGAACTAGTAATTTTTTTTTATCTCAATTGCATTTTATATGATTCATTGTAAAAAATATGTAGATTGCTTACACAGATAGCTTTATTACAACTTAATTGATGTGTTTTGCCTATTTGCAATGTATTGTATGCTTTATATTCCACTTGTTGAATAATTTGGATGATTCATCGTATGATCGAGCAAGCATGGTGTTGTGTGGCTGATTAAGCACTTTTTAAAGGACCTTTAGATCTAATTCAGTTTATTAAGCAATCTTTCAGAGAGCTGATGATTTGGTCAACCATTTCCATGATTTCAGTCACTAATATTGTTGATCGAATAATTGTGTGTATGAGCATTTTCATTATTGCTCCAGGTTGCTTCGGAGAAAGGGCTTTTCTCTGTGGTTTTTAATCTGCAAGTAAGTTTGTTTCATTTAGTCAACATCAATTTCTATTGAATTTCGAGGTTGGGAAAAAGCAAGTGTTGTACTCTTTGTAGGTACCTGGCTCAACACATTACAGTATGGTATTCTACTTTGTAACAAAGGCATTAATACCCGGGTCCCTTTTGCAACGGTTTGTCGATGGAGATGATGAATTCCGCAATAGCAGGTTTAAGCTTATTCCATCAGTTCCAAAGGTATTTTTTTTTTGTCTTTTTATGTTTGCAAGTGTTTTGTCTGTCTATCTAGGGATTTATTTTCTTGCTAACAAATTCTGCATGATAGAATTAATTGATAACCTTGTAGGGGCTAACCCCTGACTAACAAATAAATTCAAAGAGTTGTTTTTTTTTCTGCATGAACAGATAGACAACTCAATTTCATTCTGGGAAACTCTTGAATATTTGGCTTTACTTGAGATTTATATGAAGCACAGTGCCATATTGACCAAGTTGCTCCTTTTGTGTGATTATACAGGGTTCATGGATCGTGCGCCAGAGTGTTGGATGCACTCCTTGTTTACTTGGAAAAGCAGTCGATTGCAATTATTTTCGTGGTAGCAAGTACTTAGAAGTAAAGTCTTCTGTATCTCTTTAAGTTTAAGACCTGATATTACCAGACAATTTTACTGTGGCTTAACCTGGTATATAAATCTGTAGGTTGATGTTGATATTGGCTCTTCAACTGTTGCTAACGGAGTTCTGGGGCTTGTAATTGGTGTAATTACAACTTTGGTGGTAGACATGGCTTTCCTTGTACAGGTATGCTCTTTTCTGGCCAACGAGATACAATTTTTATCTTTATGAGGTCTTCATATATGATGAATGGAGCTACCCAGAGTCTTGAGAAAGCTTTGGGGTTAAAGTGAACCAAGCCATGTGTTAATGTTGGTCATATTGACCACATAATAATAAGAGCTAGAGCTTAGAGTCTAAATTTTAATCTTTGAGTAAATTAATGTGAATCTGTCTGGTTTCTTCAATGATTTGACTTAATTATTGCAATAGAAAGAGAGTTTCACAGGAAGGACTTGAGAGAACTTCAAATTTTGGATTAGAAGAGTTATAAAGGGTTATATTTGAAGGGAATTAAAATCAAAGGAAGCACAGCTTTAGTTTGCTGGCCCTACTAGGCATTGAAAAGACAATGAGGACCTGTTTGGCATTGTTGTAGGCACTGCTGTTTAAAATTTCCAATTACTTTTTTCGTACTTTTGTCTCCTGTCTTTTTTTCACTTGCTTCATGAGAATGGCATGGTTTGATCTGCTTCCCCAAATGCTGGATCTCGAAAGGTAGCAACAGGAAAAAATAAAAAAGATAATAATAAGAAATTTAAAAAAATGACGATTTATAAGTCATGCATTTATTGGTGTATAAGCTTGGTTTCTTATGATTCATCAAATCTTTTGATTTTTCCTCTTCTGTAAATTTAATTCTTATTCCTCAGGCAAATACTACAGAAGAATTACCAGAGCGGTTGATTGGTGCAGTTCGTGTTTCTCACATAGAGCTGTCATCAGCCATAGTTCCAAAACTGGACCAAGATCCATCATGACAGACAGAAACCTTTGATCTCCACTGATTTTACAAAATCATTTGTTTAGATATGAATGCATTTCATTCACAATTCCATTGCTTGTATCATTTAGCAGAATGGTTTTCCAGATGGAATTTTGCATAAAA
>CANYLF013821958.1:0-10013 GCA_948193215.1 Bocquillonia castaneifolia
TTTTGTAAATATTCGGCTTATATAGCTTTTCGTATATATATATATATATATACAAATACTTTTCTTTTATTCATTTTTTATATTTTATATATATATATATATATATATATATATATATATATATATATATATATATATATAATATATCAACTTTAATTATAACACCTAATATAAAAAAATTAAAATTCCAAGAGTAGGGACAAAACGGCGACGGATTTGCGACCAAACAACTAAGCTTGCTATATGTCTCCATTTGGTCTCTAATCGGTCGCCAATTTAGCGACTGATATGGGACCATTTTACCGACCGACTATGCAAACCCTAATCCGTCTCTAAATTGTCATTGGTTTGTCTCAATTATTCGGTCGGTAAAACATCTCTAATCGGAAGCTAATTTACAACCGAAAATATTGTCTCTATTCAGTCACTAAATTGGCGATCGACGGTTTAATTTGGTCGCAACTTTTTTAGCGACGAAGAAAATAGCGACCTATTGGAGATATCGGTATTCGGTCGCTATTTTTAATTGGCGACGGATTTGTAATATTTGGCGACAGAAAATTCGGTCGCTAAATGCCTTTTTTTAGTAGTGTATGGTGGTGAAATATTTATATATAATTAATATATTATATACAATTAATATAATATATATTTCATATATATTTTTTATTTTAAATATATATATATATATATATATATATATATATATATATATATATATAATTAAAATTATCGACCGTTTCTAGACCGATTACTGACCAAAGACTTCGATAAAAAATGGCCGGTAATTGGTCATAATTTGGTGGGCAAAAAAGTGGTCAGTAATTGGTCATGAATTGGTCGGTAATAATTGGTTGGCAATTGGTCAGAAAATGGTCTGTAATTGTTGGTCGCAAATTCCTCAGGTGTGGTCTGTAAATTAGTGACCGACTCATCTTTTCGGTCGGTGATTGAATTACCAACCAAAAAAATAGCAACCAAAAAATTCAGTCAGCAATCAGTCGGCAATGGAATTACAGACCAAAAAATAGAATTACCGACCGAAATTTTGGTCGGTAATTCGTGAATTTTTAGTAGTGATATAAAATTAAATAAATTTGAAAATTTCCAATGTAATAATTCTTTTTTTTTTATGGGAAAACCAAAGAGATTCATTTCAACTAAAATGAAGTGCGAAGAACACAAGGAGATAGCCCTGCAACTCACTATCATTTTTCGATCTCTTAAAAACAACTCTCAAGAATAAGGCTTTGGCTATTATTCGTACTTCTGAACATAATGGTGGTATCAATAATGCTATAAATCCTATAAACATTAGGTCTTTCTTGCTTGAAAATGGGCCCATTCCTAGCTCTCTAAATGGACTAAGCAGTAATAGAAATACATAACTTCCTACAATCACTTAATCCGCTTTTCCCTTTAAGTTTTTTTACTGCTTCATGAGATCTTTCTAGGTTCTGGTTTTGCCTGGGATAGCTCATGCATTTTTGAATCTATCCCAAATCTGCCTGTTGATGCTGATACAACAACTGAACAAGCAATGATTCAGAGGCTCTCTACTACTTGAGCACATAGGACAAGTCCAATGCAATAATTCTTTTTCTAATTATTTCAATACTAAGACTAAAAGAGGAAAACTACAAGACACTTATTGATTTTCTTAATTTTGGTGAAATTTAAAACGTTACTACTTTGCATGGATGAAGAAAATAGAGAGGAAATTAAATTTTTAGTTTTAAATAAACATTTAATTAGTCGAGGAATGAAATAGGAGGGAACATATTCAACTCCATTCTCCTTATATGAATTGAAAATCATTACACCTAAAATCGGCGTGTAAAAATGTTCAACTCTTACAAAATAATTGAACATTATTAGGAAGTGATTGTTCCACTCCATTATCCTTAAATACACCCCATCTATAAGTTTTAATGGAAGAAAATATCATCATGCATTTATAAATAAAAGAAAAAAAAAATACACTAGTGGTGCCTGAACTTGTCCAAAATAGTCAATTGAGTGCTTGAACGTGTAATTTGTTCAATTGAGTGCCTGAACTTTTTAAAACCATTCAACTAGGTGCCTTTTCCCCCTCTTCCGGTAACCAGCATGTTGAATGTACACAAGTGGGATCCACTTGAGATGATGTGTCTTGCCACGTCAATTTTTAACACTTAAATTGATGAAACTAATGTCAATATAGACAAAAGAACAAAAAAAAAAAAACCCTTCATTCATTATCTCATTCTTACTTAATAAACAAAATTTAGGGTTTCAATTAAGCAAAAAATCAAAAATAAGAGTAAAAAAACAGCTTGTCAATAGAGCAATGCTTAATGAAAATTAGATTCTCAAACAATATTAGCTTGTGATTGAAGATTAATGCACAAACCGAAGTACCATGTTATGAAATCCAAAAACCAGCTATTTAGCCACCCTCACAAGCACGAATAAGCAAATTGCATGTTAGAAAAATCAGTTTTTCTTTGCATGTATTTGATTTTCATTATCTCAGGTGTTGTCTTGTTTCCTATTCACAAGTATTGAAAAGGAAAATAAATGAATATGTAAGTGTTGGTAGACAGAGGGTTTTACTGTCAACCATCCAGGCAGGAAAAGGAATGAGCTAGAACTAACCTTCATGACTCAGAAGACAGAGGGTTTTACAAAAGGTGGTAAGAAGTACATCAGTTCAAGTTAGCTTTAGGTATGTTAACTTTTTGCTCATGTACTTATGTGTCGCATATGTTTTACATTTTAAAAGTTTGGTGTTAGTTCAAATTGTAGAATAGATATCAAAGAGATAAAAAAAACTAAAACTAAAACTAATGATGCTTCAAGTGTAAGCTCTGTTGCTGCAGAAGATAAAGATGAAAGGAAAGACAAAGTTGTAATTAAACACTGAAGCAATAAGCAACAAAGGTTTACTACCGATCAGAAAGGCAAGAAGAAAATACTTGCAAATGAAAAGAACCAAAGGGAATCCAAATGCTTGCATAAAGATTGGCAATTAGGATTGTCTTTTTATTGCTTAATATATCCAAGCTTTTAGGACTTTGGTCGTTCTGTTATGGCTTATACTTTCAAAAGTTAGTAATTTTTGTATGAATTCGGCCAAAAAGTATATTGATGCCTTGGCCATTTAGTGTAACGTCCTAAAATAATAATAATAATAATAATAATAATAATAATAATAATAATAATTAATAATAATAATAATAAAAATCATAAAAATAATCAAATAATAAATAAAAACATTTTGGAGGATTTATATATATTATTCAAAAGAATTTTTATATTTTAGTCCAGAAGTAATTGTAAGAAAAAGTATTATAAATGTTAAGTTATAATTTACAAAATATCTAATTGTTAAAATCGTAATTAGCCATTATTATTATTATTATTATTATTATTATTATTATTATTATTAAAGGAAAGGAGAGCAGAAGAGGGAGGCATCTGCCTTCTCTTCTTCGTTCTCTCTTTTTATTAAAAAAAACTCTCTCAAATTTCTAACTCTCATAGCTCTCACATATGTAGTTAGAATCAAATGATTTTGGTATCTATGGATTTGTAGTCTTTCAAGCTTCATTTCAAGTGGTATATTGATAGGGTTTTACTGGATAGAATTTACAGATCTTTAGACAGATTTTCTCATTTTCTGTTAAATTCATTTATTGTTTTATAAAACTGAATATATATCTGTGATGTAGAGCTTGAGAGAAGTCCGATGGTGTTTTCAGAATTTAATTCTGACACCATTGTACCGGTGACCTGGCGGATCCCACAAGCGAGCCCAGTTGTAGGCCCCACATGACTGTTCATTGTACTATTGCGCACGTACTATTCATTTGTACTATAGCACATGTACTGTTTCATTTTGTACTGTAGCAGGGTACTGTTCACACTAATGTAGCAAAGTACTATTCACAGTACTGTTCTTTGACCAAAATGTCATTGGACTTAATTTTCTTGCTGATTTCAATTGTGCAATTGAAATCTATAGATTATTTTTCGATAATCTTTAAAAGCTTTTTTTATATAATTTTAGCAGTGTTTTAAATAAATAATTTAAATAATAACTGTGTCCCAAAAATGAGTAAAAATTATATTGAACATTAATTCATATAGGTTTTAGCGAAGGAGCAATAGGATTGGAGGGAAAGAAATATAATCACTAGTTATGTAAGAAAATAAGTTATTTTCTGTGTGTAGGAATACCCCGGTTGTACCCCTAGATTATCGAGTTTTGCATGCTGAATGTTAATATGTATTTGTTGTGTGATTTATATATGTGTGTGTGTGTGTGTGTGAGTTTAATTATTATGGTATATTAAGTGGGTACTTAACTAATTAATTAAATTTGTGTATATGAAATGAAAAATTACTGTGTTTGCTCATTTGTTATATTTTTGATAGATTGATTTAGTATTAGTACATTGATAATTTAATTAGCTGAATTGTAAATTGGATGGAATTTTTATGTTCTTTAATTAACATGTTTTTGGTGAAATGAATTGATATTTGGGAAGTTGGTTTTGTTTGGATGGTGAATTGATGTGATATTGATTAAATTGAGTTTATGAATTGGTTGTGATGTGTTGTGAAGTGAATTGGTTATGATTGTGTCGTGCCTCACATAGATGTGCAATTTATAAGAAAGGTGGCTTTGTGTGATAAAGCGTATGATAGTGAAGCTGAGCTTGGGGATAGCTTCACTGAAAGAAAATGAGTGTTGTTGGAAAGCTAAGCCTGGGGATAGCTACCCACGATTATTGTGAGATAGTGAATCTGAACCAAGCAGAATAGTCTCACTAGGTGGCCACCATGAAAAATGAAAGAAATGTGAAATCAAATGTGAGGATTGGAAAGGAAATTGTGAGGATATGTTACCTCTTTCATAAATGGATCATTTATGTATGGTGATTGATGACGTGCTTGATAATGTGTTATTGTTGAATTGTAAATTTGTGGGAAATTGAAAGAATTGAGATGATTGTGTAATGAATGAGATTTTGATTGATTGAGAATGGAATTTGTGAAGTGATTGTGATTATTAAATGATAGAAATGTGTTTGAATTGTATATATGGTGTGATATTGATATTGTGAGGTGGTCATGGGAAACATTGTTGTTAACATGCCAATATGTGTATTATTGCACTTGATTATATTGATGATGGTGTTATAATTATAAGATGATATGGTTGTGAAAGATGTAACGCCTCTCATTTTTAAACCCATTTATACATATACTTAATATATGTATAGTAAAAATATTAACTTTATCATATAATAATCTTTTATATATAAATATTAAAATAAAATTGAATATATTACTACTCTTTGATAAATAAAATTTATCAATAATATTATAATAACAAAAACACTTTTCCCTAAGGTCGTCGGAGTCTAGCCACATGGAGCTCTACCAAATCTAGTCTTATTTTTCTATTTGATTTTCCTGCAACACTGGATTATTGAGGAAAATAAAGAGCTTGATGCTTAGTGAGAAAATAAGCATATTTATATAAATAAATATAATCAACTTAATATTTGAAGTCATTTTTCTTAGACTTCCTTGCTACTGACATAATATGTCAGTTTATATTAATTTATCGGAATATAAAATAAAAAAACACACTCAACAGCACAAACAAATTTACAACACATTTATTTAATTCACAAATAATCTCAAATTCAGCTAATTCCAAAATTCCACCAAACAAACAATTTCAATTCACAAGCATGTTTTCATCATTTCATAATCCCAATCACGTCAAATTTATTTTACATTCTCAATCAATCCAAAATCTCGTCAAATTCACAATCATTTCAATTGTTTCAATTTCTGACAAATTCACCATTAAACAAATGTACATTGTCAATCAATCATCAATCACAAGATCGGGCAGATGACTCATCCTCATCAAAGCCTCACCAAATCATTTTCTCATTCATTTACAAATATAAATAGGTGGCCACCGATGAGACTATCCCACCGGCTCAGTCTTGCCATCCCTCAACAGGCAGCTATCCCACTGGCTCAACTTACCTGAAACACACAACCCTTTTTCCTCGAGTCAATCCATGCCCATTTCAAACACAATCACAATCAATTCAACTCACAACACATCACAATTTTTTCAATCCAGCTCACAAATTCACAGGTCAACCAATTCCACATCATCACACATCATAATCAATTTTGATAAAATAGTTGAATTATCTAAAAGAAAGGTTAAAGGAAAGGTAACCTAATCACATCTTTTTCAATTTCACATCTTTTCATTTGGAACAACCTCTTATTGCCCAATCATAAATCATTCATTTCCCATCTCATCTTTTAGATTTCCAATTTCTAACCAATCATTTAGACAATCAAACTCATTACCAAAACAAACCAATCAAACAATTAGTTCAACTCATATTCATAATATCAATTTTACTCAACAGTTTATTAAATTTTCACAATTCAATTAACTAAAATTTTCATTTACTAATACCAAATTAACCTATTAGAAATATAGCAAAATAGCACACACAGTAATTTTCCATTTATTATACACAAAATTAATTAATTAATTAGTTACCCACTTAATATACCATAATAATTAATTTCACCAATTTATTTAGGTCACACAACATATCAACATTTAGCATGCAAAACTCAATAATCCAGGGGTACAACCGGGGTACCCTTCACATAAAAATAACTTATTTCCTCACCTGATTAGCGATTATATTCCATTCACTCCAAATCCGATACTCTTTATCCAAAATCGACATCTAATTTTCAGATTTCAATTGCACCATTAAAATCAGCACGAAAAATCGAGTCTAGCATATTTTAGTGATGAATAGTACCGTATACGTGAATAGTACTGTATACGTGAATAGTACCTATGGGATCCACTTGTACAAACAGTGTCAGAATTAGATTCTGAAAATACCAACGGACTCCTCTCAAGCTCTATATTACAGATATTTAATCAGTTTTATAAAATAATAAACGGATTTAACAAAAATTAAGAAAATCTGTTTAGAATTTCTTACCTCAGATCTAGAAATTTTACCCGGTAAAACCCAGTAATATACCACTTAAAATGTAGGTTGAGAGACCAGGAATCCATAAAAACTAGAATCATTTGATTCTAACTCAATATATGAAAGTTATGAGAGTTAGAAATTTGAGAGAAATTATATATATATATATATATATATATATATATTTATTATAAACGAGGAAGAGGAAGAAGTAGAGCTCTGCTCTCCTTCTTTCTTTCTTTCTTTTCTTTTTTTTTAATAAATAATGGTTAATTACCACTTTAATCCCTAGATATTTTATAAAATTACAACTTAACCTTTATAGAAATTTTTCTTACAATTACATCTGAACTAAATTGTAAAAATTTTCTTTTGAATAATAATTGTAAATCCTTTAATATTTTTATTATATGTTTTTTTAAGGGTGTTACATTTCTACCCTCCTTAAAAAAATTTTGTTCTCGAAATTTGGATGAAAATAATTTTATTACATATGTATATATATAAATCATAAAATGACTTGATTAAGATCAACCGTGGCAACGGGGAATACAAATTTATAAGATCTGACTATCTTAAGCGCTTCTAACTATAGTCAGATTTAATATGATCATATGACATGCTACATGTCAATATCATTTTGAGCATATTTAGAATATGCTTAACATGTTCAGTTCAGGAAAATTTTAACTTCTAGAATCAAAATTTAATTTTGGTGAGAACATGAAGTATGGCATTCATCAATTTGTGATTCATGCTCTTCAACAAGTTACATAAACTTTTCCCTGTTCACAAAGTGCCTATTTGCAGTCTCATTTAATCTTTTTGTTTAAACACATTTGTGCATATATTAGATGATATAGCACTTAGTTAAATGTGAAATTTTGTTCTCAGAGATTAAGATTTTAAATCTTGATTTCAAGCAAATAAGAATATATCTCATGTATTCTTTTCTAAATCTCAATCATAACAGACTGTGTTACCATAAACTTTATGTTCTGAAAATTCAAAGGAAATAATTTATTTATAGCAGAGAAACAAGATATAAGATCATACAAACATTTAACAAATGACTAAGAGGATGAAGAAAACATATTGATCAAGACAGATAACAAATCTGTCAAAGTCTGAGAAATTTGTGCCTGTTGTTCTTGCAAAAACAACAAATGTCTTTCCATGCCTTCTAAGCGAGAATTAACCTGTTGCACTATAGTATAAATACCTTCCAATGAAGAAGCATTGGAAGATTGAGCAACGTGTTGAACTTGTGACGGATTTAAATCCTCCAGAATAACATTAGATAACGGACTAACCTCTTAACTCCCCATTATTTCAAATGAGTCCATGGGTTGCTTTTATTTAGATCTATTGAGAGCTTCTTGTTCTAAAGTTGTCAAATACAATCGATCAAGTATAGAGCTAGGATATGGTGTTCTCAAAACATACTCTACACATTCTAGATCAACTTCAAAGTACTCAAATACACGAGTCAGAATTCCACCATATGGTAGAGAGAGATTCTTTGAGACAACAATAGACATATGAGTCAAGATCGATCCAGGGAGATTCGTTGGCATTTTCGACAACATCATGGAAATGAAAAACATATCTTGTTCAGTTACTTTGAGATGATTAGGATCTTTGGGAAATATATTGTAGAAGCACAATTGATGAAGAATTCTGGTAGAAGCTGGAAGTTGATCAATAAAAGGAATGCATTGGGACTGAATGGAATCATCAAACATCACAATCCTGGTCTGTTCCATAGGAAAAAGTGGATAAGAAGACCAGTTTGATAGAGATTGAATCCCCCACCCTTTATTAGGAATATTCATAATCCTTACAAGAGAAGAATCATCTAATACAATATCTCGACCCTTAACAATAGATTTAAGGGTACGAGTGTTTGAATTGAAAACAAGATTTGCATATAACTGCTTGACTAATAAGGGGTAGATTGGCTTATCATCAATCGTTAAACTACGCCAACCTTGACAATCAAAAACTTCCAACACTCCATGTTTTTCCAAGATAGAAACATGAACAACAATCTTAGGAATAAGGACATTTTTAACAAACACCTTATCCCAATTAGTTTGAGGGGCATTTTGAGAAAGAAGAGTAAGGGAAGGATTGGTATTCATATTGAAATTGAGGGATATGAAAATTAACAGAGACGTTTTGCGCAACAGAGAGTTCTGTGTGAACTTAATCACTTAATGAATGTATAAGTATAAATGTTCATGAGCCAGCCAATTTTTATCAACATATTTTCAAATAATTTGACAAATATGATAGCAATACGTTGATGCACATGTCAATAATTATGATTCTCCATTATCTCGAGGAGAAGATCACATGCGTGTTGACAGGAATAAAAGCTTCAGGCTGCATTTTTCAAACCTCAAGCTGTGAGCACCGTTTTGCTCCCTGAATGATGTAGGTTGTTGACTACAGACACAACTTAGCTGTCTCTACAGATGCCATATTCAACCTCTCTGTAATGGAAATTTGTCCTGTATAAATAAAGCCATTTCACCAATCTCTCATATACAGACCATTATGTTTAATATGCCACTTCAGTTACTATAATTACATCCCCCAGAAACATTTCTGACATCCTTCTTTATGCAAACCATTGCATTCTCTGATACACCATTTCAACCATTGTTATGTTCTTTCAAAGTCATTCATATTACATCTTCTCTTATTCTTATCAGCTTAAAGTGAATAAAAGAAAGTTGATCACACATACTTCACTATTAGTGAATCACTCAGACATACTCCAAACTAATCCTGACTTCTCATCAGAGATCTCAAGTTATAGGATAAAAACCCTTGATAACAAGCCACTTCTCATTCCTGGATACATAGATGATGTATCTCCGTATGAATTATGTGGATTATTAGAATTCTTCAAGCTCCAAGGATGGATGCAACTGCTTACTGATACCAGCCCCATATATC
>CANYLF013822308.1:0-14385 GCA_948193215.1 Bocquillonia castaneifolia
TTCCCATGGTAATCAAGCTAAACCATTATTGATTGCTTAAATTAATGAAAATTTACATGTAATATTTATATTTCACAAATGAAACATATAAAATGATAAAAATAATAAAAATTAAAATATTTTAATATTATAAATAATTAAAATATTATTATAAAATTCTCATTCCTTTTCCACTCTTTAGTTAACTAAACAACTTATAAAAGTTTTCATTTTCTTTCTCATTCCTCTCCATTCCCATTCCGATTCCGATTCCAATTTCCGAGTTCAAACCAAACGGCCCCTCAGTCTCAACTTCAATTTCTTAATGATGTAGTGTTGTGTTAAAACTCGATAAAAAAAAAGAGGTTTAATATCCTTATAATCTTATCTAAATTAAATCTGAATTAGTAGGAAATCTTTAAACTTAATCAAGATACTAAATAGTTTGCCCAAATAAAATATTGAGAACTATAGAAACTGGTAGTAATATTTTTTTAGCAATTTATTTAGATGAGATCGAAACAACTTTAATGGCGTGATTCTGATTTTTTTTTTTAAAAAAAGAAATATACTACTACCCAACGTTAATTGAGTGATTCTGATTTTTTTTAAATACTAATAACTCTAATGGTGTGACTTGTGAATTTAACTTGATTATAAGCATGTACTCTTCAAAAAAAAAAAACATGTATTCGACACAAAAATTGGAAAGAAAATACAAGTGAAATGATTGAACATTTGACATATTAAAGAGATACTTCCATAGTGGTAAATTTATGAATGATTACATTAACTTCCTCTGTCAAATTCAAATTACGACCTTGGTTGAAATACTTTTGAGGTTTAAAAGCAAACCAAACTATATAGGTACTTATATGAACAATAATATCGAGGCATTAATATTGTCCAATCCCAAATATTTGAAACCTGTGGTGATGGGTGGGGCTAGGGTTCAAATTAAGAAGGCCAACTTGAAATATCAAATATTTAATGATGTCATTAATGCATTGAACAAGATGTGATGAGATAGTCACAGGTTCGGAGCATAAAGATTAGATTATAAACTAAAATTGAAGGAAAATTCAAGAAAAAAATGTGCTAATGGGTCATTAGAGCCACTCACCACTCACATTGACATGTGTGGTGTGGTGGCTGCTCTCTCTCTCTATATATATCACCTTCCAAATTGGCTATCAAATCATCAATGGTTTAAAATTTTCCTTTATCTATCATTTTCTGATCTTTTAACTTATTGAGGGTGTACTATATCTAATGGTTGGATGTGAAGTAATTTTTGGATCTCACATATCTAATTTTTAAATGTCTTTCTGATCGCTTGATAAGGTCTCGAGTTCGAATCTCGTCTTCGTTAAGAGAGGGGTTTGTATGATCCCTTTCAATGAGCCTTAGGTGGACACCGGCTCCCTCACAGTAAATTAGTTTGGGCCCAAATAGCCTGAAATACCACCGTGGACAACTACTTAGCAAAAAAAAGTGTTAGTAACTAAAAGGTATGCTACACTCATTCAACCGTTAGGTGTAACGAACCGGATGTAGATAAATATTTTTCCTTATTTTATTGTTGGATATAAATGACTAAAAAAACAGTAATGATTTTTTTATGAAAATATTACACCGTCGTGTATTAATATTATTTTATTTTTTATAAAATATTTTTATTGAATTATAAAAATTCAAACTTAATTGAGTCACTAAACATTAGTGGTTGGGTTATGATCCTTTCGAAGCCATATCTCTCCTCTACCGTCCTTCAGTTAGCCCCTAATTGATTGATTGATAAGCAGAGATTCGAATAGTGTCAATGCTCAAAACTCAACCCTATCCCATTTCTTTTATTACATGATTTTTTTTAAAAAAATTGCCATGCACCATTCACCAACAAAGACCACATCATCAACTATATGGGCCAGGTTATAGTTATTGAGGCTTAATTAATTGTCTTTATCATGACATTTTCATAGTAACTTTGGATTTAGCTGAGCAAACCAAATTTGTCTCTAAATAGTGAATAGAGATTTGGTTATGTAAATAAGAGACAAATATTTTATCCTTGTAATGTTTGCATTTTCAAATCCAATAGAATCCGATACTTTCTTTGTTTCAAAGTTATCGACAACATATGTATATTATTATTTTTTGTTAATCAAGTTTTTGTTTTTAATTCTCAATTAAATAGTCTTGAAAATGATTTTTCTCATAAATAAATCATTTGTCTTGGTTCAAAGATAAACTCAAACTATTCTGTATAATCTTTTTTTTAAGCAATGAGACTAATCGAAAGTCCAATACAATCTTTAGAAGATTGAGATTCTCTGATATATTATTTGTTTGATAGGAGCTTCCCTGTTATTGAACGAAAGTTAGACTAAAAGGAGAAAAAAAGCATCATACAATAATCTTTCAATATTTTTATGCAATATGTATGGCCTGAGAGGAGAGATATTCTAATTTTTTATTCATGTTCTGCAAGGTATAATCTACTTGCATGAATGACATGAGAACTTTATAGTTGAATTCCCTCTCTCTCTAATAAAAAATTATAATTACTAATACAATAATTATAATTATTTATTTAATGGGTTGCGAGTTACACTATAAGAGACAGACATTATTTAAACATGACGACCTAGTATAAAAAGAGAATTTAAACTTAAAATTTTTACACCTAGAAAATGATTTTACCACTTCAACTAATTAGATGATGATTTCAAGAAAAATATGTATATTACGAAAATAATTGATTTTGTTTATATTTGAAGGATACTCCTTCTGTTTCTAATTATCTGTCCTTTTGGATAAAATTTAATGTTTCAAATTATCTGTCCATTTAATAAATCAAGGAGTTCATTATTATTATTTTTCTTTTTTACCCCTACTTCTCTCATATTTATTGTTATTGGAAGTTGAGGTTTTTTTTTTCAAACTCTTTAGTATTAATTACTATATAAAGGGTAGATTAGTCATCACAATAACTTTTCATAAAAACAAAAAAATGCTAATTATTTTCTTAATAGACGTGTTTTTGTTCAAAAGAACAGATAAATTAGAACATAGGGAGTATATCCTTACTAAATAAGAAAGAAAGAGTATATTAGTATTAAGTGTAAATTTTAATATATACAACGTGGATAGAAATGCAAAAAAAATAAACATTATCTTGAAATATTAAATTTTTTCAAAGTAACAATTAAATATAATAAAATTTTCCTTTCAAAAAAAATATAATAAAATTTTCTTTTAAAAGCCACATCTAATTACGTACAAATGGAGAAAAAGCAAATTTGGGCGTGCTATAATTTTGTTGTTGATGATTTTTTTTTGAGAAACCATTGTTTTATAATATTTGATATAAATAAATTTCATTTAAAATTTTAATTTTGTAAATAAATTTTTTTTCATATAAAATTCATTTACACATGGATTTTATTTTCTCGGTGCCTTCTAGGAGTACTTTATTTTTTACAAAGTAAATATTACGTTATGAGCTTATCACTATTGGATTGAAAACTAACACTTTCATCCAATGATATAAAAAATAAAGTAACCTAAAAATAATTCTAAAATTTCCCTCTTTTCTCGTGAATTCGACCAAGACAAACCCTGAAGCTAAGTTTTGCATTAAAGACCATACAAAGTTCACAACAAAGGCCCGTCCAAGATGTGCAAGGAAAGGCAAGTTAACGAGTAGATAATGAAGTAAATTTTGGGTTCTTCTAAAGATTGGGCCAGGCGAGACATAAACATCCCAAAATTTTGAATAAAAAAAGAAGGATGTGTTTGCAAAATATTTTTAAAATAGAGGTTTATTAAAAATTAACCCAAAACATAGGGCAGGACGTGAATCTCCCTCTTGGCTCTTCCCCACCGCCGATCTCTCCGAGAAATAAGTTCCGGTCTCCATTTTTGAGTTTTTGGAGGAAAAATAAGGAAAAAAAAACTGTTCAATAGGACCATAATTAAAAACCGCATGTTATCCATATATGTCGTTATTGCCTTCTTATATTCGACACAAGTGATTTTCAAAAAATAGATAATTTTAAATAATAATAATAATAATAATAATGACTTCTTTATTACTTCGACATAAAAAGATTTCAGCTTTAGGAGTTTCTCGCCTTCTTAAAGGTTCCATTTTTACTGGTTTAATGTTCTTATGATGATTTTTGGTGTCGCTAAATGTTTGTAATATATGTGCTGCAGAGGAAGTGGAGGCATTTCAACTGAATGTTGAATTAAAGGTTGGAGCTTTGTTTGATGGTTGCAGTGTGTTGAGACGATACAGCAGTGGCAATGGTGCTGCACCCAAAATTGATTTTACTGACTTGACGTGAGTTCCCTTTACCTTGCCTTGCTGCAGCTACTTATTAATGTCCTTTTTGTTTAAATTGTCAATTCTTTACGGATGCAATTGCTTCATGAAATATTAGATAAAGAATGAAATAGTATCTTCATTTAAAATCGATATTTGTTTGTTTGGTTCATTTATAGAATTGTCATTCTCTATTTTTATAGAATAATTATGCCTAACAATATACAAAAATAAGCTATTTATATGGCCTTGGAATAGTCTATTCCATTCCATTTTCATGTGGTTGGTTGTATTGTATAAGTCATATATGTGGATTAGACTATGCATATTGTTAGTTTGTTTAGATGGTTTGTGAAAATGTAGTTTGTGGGGATTACCATAGAATGAATTTATTTCCATTCAAATGAGTTTGGACTCTGGTGTATAATGTGTTCATGTTACTTTGAGGTGGTTCTTTTATATTCTTGATTGATTCTGGTTATGCTACTTCAGATAACCCCATGTACTACAGATGATTATTAACTTAGTTGTTTTTGGTCAATGCAGCTGTCCTCATACATGGTACCCAAATGCTAGGAGAAAACATCGCAAGGTTTTCCTGCATGTGGGCCCCACCAATAGTGGAAAAACACATCATGCTTTGAAGCGACTGGAGTCTTGTCCTTCTGGTATATTGTGTTTACTCTTTACCATGGTTTTCATTGAGGGAGTAATTCTGTTGTTCACCTAGTTAGCTGCACTGGCCTTTTCACTTGGTAGGGATATATTGTGGACCTTTGAGGCTGTTGGCATGGGAGGTAGCAAAAAGGTTGAACAAGGCACAAGTTCCTTGTAACCTAATAACAGGACAGGAAAGAGAGGAAGTTGATGGTGCAAAGCACAAGGCCGTGACAGTTGAAATGGCTGATGTAATCTCTGATTATAGTTGCGCCGTTGTTGATGAAATTCAGGTACTTTGATGTGTTTGATTAGAATATTTATTTCACAAGATTATCTTTATTAAATAAATGTACGACTCATATGAGCTGAGATGCAATATAGGATAACCACTACTGGTCCAGTAATACATTGATATGAAACGAATATTATCGTCCTTCATAATTGCAGTATCTTTCTGGCTCTAACACTTTCATTCAATTTAATTCCGATATTTAATTTGGCAATTTTGACTTTCTATATTGTTTCTTTATGGAAAGTAGATTTTTCTTGATTTTCTGTGTAGTCTATACTTTTGCTAAAGATTTGCCTAAAAGACATAATTGTATTTGTATGTTACAAGCACTGATTGCACTGATTTGTTCTGGTTTAAGTAGTGGAAATTGTATGTTTGGAGTTGATATACTCACAAATGAAATGACAAAGGTAAATTTAGCCCTTGGTTCTTGTTTATTCTTAGGGTCTCTTTTGGTGTCAAGACAGCAAGTTATATAGTTTAACACACCATCTTAGGCTTATTTGCAGAGTACAATTTTATTGTAAACCTCTGGATGGGAACACTAGATATTAGCCTAAGCATTAGTGGATTTCTAATATCTAGTTCTCCCTATTTTTCTTCAGATGGTTGGTTGTAAGACAAGGGGTTTCTCATTCACACGTGCTCTGTTGGGACTTTCTGCTGATGAACTTCACCTTTGTGGAGATCCAGCTGCAGTCCCTCTTATTGAGGAAATATTAAAGGTGACTGGCGATGATGTCAAGGTATAACAATTGTTTGCAATGCATGCTTGGATAACTATATCCTTCTTAATTTCTTTAGGAAATATTAGTTATATGATTTTCACCATTGGATGAATTCTTCCAATTGTATGGACTAAAAATCATATAGTTTGAAATGGTATACTTGAGATAAATTGCAAAGGTTAAGACAATGGCATTTTTGTACTTTTTATTCACTTACCTTCATGGGACTAATTTCTAAAATAATTGCTAGTTTTGTGTGGATGTTTTCTTCTTCTTCTCCATCATTTTATTTTTTCTTCTTTTTCGAGATATTAAAAGATAATGTTGAATTTTTTGAAACATTTTTTTTTTGTGTTGGTGCTCAGGTTCAACATTACGAGAGGCTTTCGCCATTAGTTCCATTAACAAAACCTCTTGGATCCTTTTCTAATATAAAAACGGGCGATTGCATTGTAACATTTTCACGCCGTGAAATATACAGGATGAAGGTTAGTTTTAAATCCTTCATTATCTCCCAGTCTGATAATATCCTGTTGAAAAGAATGTTCTGATCTTGCTTTTGATAATCTTTAGTAGCCCTGCAGTGGAGTTGTTTCACATTTTCTTATCTACCATGCATGTTATTCGATACTTGATTGTCAGGCATGTAACATTTCTTGGTTGCCTACTATCTATATGTAAGTGCATTTCCATTTCTTTTTCTGTTTCCAGAAAAAAATTGAAGGTGCAGGAAAGCATCTTTGCTCTGTAGTTTATGGTTCACTGCCACCAGAAACACGAACAAGACAGGTGCATGTCCTTATTCGGTTTTGAAAATTTTTAATTTTTACCTTGTTAGAGAGAGATTGAATTCATCTAAACTTCAAATATGCATTTTCGCATGCCTCTTCTGTGCATACCTTTTTTACCTTACTATCTTTGAATATCATGTTTATTATGTAATTGATATTCTCCTAACAAAGTCTAATCTCCTTTAACCCTTCAAGTTATTTCCGATTTTTAAATAATTTCTAATGCCTTGCTGAAGGTTACTTTTTCACTGAAGATAAATAATGATATCCTATGTTTCATGTTTTGAAATTATGTGCAGTTAAGTGATTATATATTTGTGTTATTTCTTTTGTCAATATCTGTAATAACATAAGTCGCTGATTGGCATGTTCTGTAGGATTGCAGGCAACAAGGTTCAATGATGCCAGCAGTGAATTTGATGTTCTTGTGGCTAGTGATGCCATTGGGATGGGTCTTAATTTGAACATCTCTAGAATTATATTTTCTACAATGAAAAAGTTTGATGGTGTTGAGATGCGTTATCTGACAGGACCAGAGATTAAACAAATAGCAGGTACTTTACCATGAATTCTTAAAATGAAAAATCTCATCTTGGTAAAAAAAATTAGCCTTATGATGATCACCTTTACTTTTCATTAAAAATTTGGAAGAGAAAGGCAGGGGGCTTCTCGACATCTTAGAATCTTAGTTAATTTCCGTTTTCTATATTTTTCTATTATATTGTTATTTCATCCCAATCATTTAGAGGATCAGGCAGTAAACAGTTGTAACAGTATGTGTTTGCCATATTATATTTACTAGACCAGAACATATTAACAAGTGGTGATGTAATTATCTTTTACTGTCAATGTTTTCTATGCCAGTTATTTTATCGTGGGGTTTCCTCAATTATTGGTTATTATTTGTTTCCTTGAGTTGTTAGGTTTTGGTACATTTGTACTTTCCCCTCAATTTCATATGCTATGCTTGCAGGGCGAGCTGGTAGGTATGGATCAAATTTTCCAGTTGGGGAAGTGACTTGTCTAGATGCAAATGATCTGCCCTTGCTTCACTCATCTTTGGCATCACCATCTCCCACTCTGGAGGTGGTTAACACTGTTGCTACATGGTTTTGCATGTTATAGTTTTACATCCCACTACTATGGTGATGTTGCTTGTTTCTAATTAAAGTATTTACTCTGCAGTGTGCTGGATTATTTCCTACCTTTGATCTCATGTTTATGTATTCAAGGTTACACCCAAAAAATGGGTTTTATCAGATATTGGTAGGTTATGCTATAACCATCTTTAATTTAATTGGATGGGATTTATTTTGAATGATACTCTTCATGCCATACTTCCATATTCATCAGCTGCAAATGGCAATATTTTCCCTCCTTGTCCTCGTGTTGTTGATATAAATTATTAACAATTGGTCATTTCTTTTCTTGCATTCTAGGGAGCTTGATTCCATGTATATGTAATGTGTAAAGTTGTTTAATGATAATTTAATTTTAACAAATAAACTCTGTTTTCTGTCTCAACTTGTAATGATGTATAATTAGCCCTGTAAAGATGGATGTTTAGATTTAATTTTGTGGAGGCATAACTTAAGCAAAAAATTTTCTATCAGTTATGACATGTTATTCTACTACCCAAGTAATTTATTATATTTATACCTCACTTTATTTTACTTTCTTATTTTATATTTTATGTGCATTAACTTTGCTGTTTTGTAGATTTGAAATAACAGTATGTGGCTGCTGTTTGTAAAGTTCCCTGTACTTCTAATTTCTGTTGAACTTACCTTAATTCTGGAGACCTCTAAATATTGGAAATTGAAACCTTGTTCACCATATTGTTGCCATTTTCCCCTCTTGTTTCAGTGCTCTTGTTGCCATTTTCTGGTGACATTTATCTTTGAACACTTTTGCTGCAGGAACACTTTGTAGAGAATGCCAAATTATCTCCAAATTATTTCATTGCTGATTGTGAGGAAGTACTGGTATGTATTTCTTGGTATTTTGTTTTGTTCCATTTTCTATTTGTAGAGGAAACTTGTAGAATTTTAGCGTAATCTTGTCTGCAAATTGAAATATCTCATTTCCTCACTCTTTTTTTTTTATTTCCCTGTTTATACCTTTTGAATTTGTGATAAACTTGCCAATTTTTTTAAAATATTTGACCTCAGAAAGTCGCCGCTGTAATTGATGAAATGCCTCTTTCTCTGAATGATAAGTATCTGTTCTGTATCAGGTACGACACTTTTCTCTCCATTAACAAGCATTTCAATATTAGCTTTTTCATTAACCTTAAAGTTTTTAATCATTAGCAGTTTTTTTGGACAATTTTTCCTTGCTAAATTTGTTCAATAATATGTTTGGTGAAGTAAATTTGTAATACTCTTGTTGAGTTTAGGTGCACTAATCTCCATTGTTAATGCTCATATTGGGAATAGATGTACTAATATTTCTTACATGCAGCCCAGTTGACATGAATGATGAGATCTCATCTCAGGGTCTTACGCAGGTAAACTTGTTGAATATATAAGTTTGTTTGTTTGAGCAGAGAAGTGAAATTAATACTTACAATCTGATGTATCAGTTTGCCGAAAATTATGCAAAAAAAGGCATTGTTCGACTTAAAGAAATATTTACCCCTGGGACACTTCAGGTTCCAAAAACGCAAAATGCACTTGAGGAACTTGAATCCATTCACAAGGTTAGCTCTTTTGCTGCTTGAATTCAGATAGAGGTTTTGTATTTAAATTGTTGGGAGATCTTTTGGCATGTGTTGGAGATTGGAAATCATACAAATTTTGTCATCATGCCACCAAAACAACAGCAAATTGATGCCGAGTTAGTAAAGTGTTACATTTCATAGTGAGGCATGCTGCTGACTCGCAATCTTTTTATAGAGACTGTTAGCCACATTAAACAGGGAAATACCTTTTTTTTCATGGATAAATGGTTTTAATCGAGATGTTATCTTTTTTTTTTTTGGTAAGATGTTATCTTGAATTATGGTACCATATGTAGATGTTTACAGAATTATTGCTCAGCTAAAGTGAGCAGAGTTTCAGTTTCTTGTTACATCTTAATCCTATTATTCTAGTGAAAGTTTTTCCTCTGCAAAAAGTTATAATGTTTTCAATTTTTTTGTCTGTTAATGAATCCTGATTGTGATTTCCATTCATCTGTAGAACCTTATTTTAGGATATCTTCTAGCTCATAAAATTCTTGAATCCATCTTAGCATTCTTAAAAGAATCAAAAGAGAAGGTTGGAGATGAACAAAATGTTCTCTTTTCTTCCACTTCTAGATGGAATTTTGCAATAATGTAGGTTTAAGACATGCTTAAAGGCTAATTCAAATGTCTTAACTGGATTTTTTTTTTCTGTGGTGATATTTTCTTGATGCAACTGCAGGTATTGGATCTCTATGTTTGGTTGAGTTTTCGTCTGGAGGATTCATTTCCAGACCGTGAGCTGGCTGCTTCTCAAAAAGCTATCTGCAGCCTGTGAGTATGGTGGGGTGTCCTTTGTTGGTTTTTCATCTAGTTGTTATCTTACATTTGGGCAGATTTTGTAGGTTAATTGAGGAGTTCCTTGAAAGACTGGGATGGCAGAGGCCAAGAGCAAGGAAGTTGTCTTCAAGCAATACATCCAGTTCTCTATTGTCCAAAGATATTAGGCGGTATCTGTAAATTAATTCTCATAAAAGCATACCTCTGCAATTACATTTTGCAGAGTGCAGAAACATTAGCTAAAATAAAATGTACTAATTCTTGGTCTTTCAAAGCAGTGTAACGATCCACACAGCCAAAATGGGGTGTGCAATTGTAAATTAACTTTAATATGAAGTTTTGTTATTACCTATTGGGAGCAATTGTGCATATATCATGCAACAATCGCACTAAAGCTTATTACTTGGGATTTAACGAGGCAAACTATTTTTTTTTCCCTAACTGAACACCATTTTACTAGGAATTTTATTGAAAAAGGAAAGCTTGGAAATGCACAAAGTAAATTCCAGGTACAGCTGAAGTGCATCTCATAAATTATTTATTGGTCACAGCCTGATGAGCATTGAAAATTATCATATTTCTGATAACATTAAGCAAAATATGATTGAGAAAAGTTGTGTTTACAAGTGAAAGGTGGTAATATTTCTTCAGTCATCTGCAATTAATAGAGAGCAATGAAACACTCAAAAACAAGTTTGGTGAAGCTTCATAAGATCATGCTGAATCTCATCAGACATCCTAAAGCCAAAAAAAACCAACTAAATTGTCGTTTGCTGTTTCGCCTGCATCATCAACCTCTTAATCTTTTCCCTGGCATCTGTCAGTTTGTTTTGGTCAAGTTTCTCCTCCAACTTCTTGTATGTGCCATCTCTAGGAATCATTCCCTTCAATATCATTTCCTCAAAGAATGAACAAGCAAGTTCAAGCTTCCCACATTTACATAGCCCTCGAACCAAAAGAGCATATGTACAAACATCAATGCTAACGTTGTTCTTAAACATGTGATCTAACAGAAACTTGATAACCTTAATTCTTTTCTTCCTGCAACACATCTTCAATAAAGGAGCATATGTCTGTATATCTGGTTTGCACGAATCCTCTTCCATTCTTCTAAGCAACTTCAATGAATTCTCTTCCTCCATGTGACTACAAAAGGAAGCAATCATCGTATTATACGTCACCAAATCTCGATCAACTCCTTGCTTTTTCATACCCTCAAAAACATCCCAAGCATGCTTAAGCCATCCAGATTGAATTAAGATAAAAATCAAAGAGTTGTAAGATGAAGTATCAGGCACACAACCATCACTTTTCATCATCTCATAAACCTCAAATGCTTTGTCTAGTTGCTTTGCTTTCCCTAAAGCATGCATATAAGTAGTATAAGTAATCACATCAGGCTTGCAACCCTTGTCTTGCATTTCACTTAAAACTGCATCAACATTTTGAAAATCTTTCAATTTACAATGCAATTCAATTAAACTATTGTATGAAACAACATCAGGTTGAATCCCATGTTTCTCCATTTCATCCATCATCTTTCTTGCATCATCTAACATTCTTGCTCTACAGTACCCATGAATCAAGATATTAAAACTATAAGAATCCACAGGTATAGAATCCTTAAACTCCATAAATACGCTACGGGCAAGCTCAACACTTCCCTCTCTAGCTAATGCACCAATTATTAAATTCAATGTCGTTATGTCTTTACTTAAACTAAATCTTTCAATTCCTCTAAATGCATCAATCGCATCTTCAAAATGGGCAGCACCAGCAAGCCTTCTGACAACCTTACTCATTGTAACCAGGGAAATACACCCATTTAAATTCTGCATTTCCTTGACTAATTCCCACATAAGATTAAACTTCCTTTGCTTTCCTAAGATATCAACCATTAAATCATACAACTCAGGTGAATGCACATAACCTGTTTGATTTTTTGCCCAAGTGAAAACCCCAAATGCTGGAACCCAGTCATTATTAAACCTATTCAAAATCTGTGAAGTCAAAGCGTTTGTTGGATTAACATCACACCCATTTAATGCCTCAACTACGCTATCCGTCGACGGATGGTGCTTGATTAAGATTTGGCATACTCTATCAATATCACTAACTTGCGTTTGAAACAAGTGACAGCCAAGCTCATTGCTTTTTCCAAGGTTGTGATTATCAACCCATTGGGCGAGTGAAGGAATGACGAGATCACCATCTGGGAGCTGCGGGTTTTTGGTGTTACTGAGCCAGGTTGACTGATCAAATGAGTCGGACGAGTCAGGAGTAGAAAGAGATGTGGGTAAGGATTTAGGTGGCAAAGGGTTGGGTTTTTGAGTTTTTAGTGAGGAAAATATTCGATAGAGTCTGTGAATTTGGTGTTTCTGTGACATTTTTGTTTGTCTAACACACAAATTGTTTGAGCAAAAATAGAGTTGGCTGTTGTATTTCTCATTTCACTGTCATGTTTAAAAAGCTCTTTTATACAGGGACGTATGGTATTGCTGAAGCCTGAAAAAATTTTAATAAAAGGGTCTAATAAAAAGCAAACTAACCTGGTGATTCGATTATTTCACTCGGTTTGATTGGTTTTTTATTTTTACTTTCATAAATATTTATTAGTATATTTTTGTATATATTTATTGTACATTTACATAGTAATATTCCTAACTTGTTAAAAATGATGAATTTCATAAAAACCCACCTCATATGTGGGTTTTCACGAACCCTCAAATAAGAGTTTTCAATGATCAATGTATTAAATACATGGATTGTCTCTAATTTTTTTTATAACCAAACAATTTTTTTCAAAAAAAAAAACCATGGTTTCGACATTCCCTTATTTAATTCCCTTAAACCATGCCAATTAGATTTTTAAAGGTGGATATTGATACATCAACACCATATCAGCAATTAAAATGAGACATATCAATGATATGCATATCAGCAAATTTTAAGAAAATTATGTCAAAGGCACTTAATTATATGAACTGATAAATTCACAATCTATAATTTTATATTACAAGTTAAATGTACTTAAACTTAAAAAAGGTAAAACTAAATGCATTTTTTTTAAATTTTTTCACATTTTTTCAATTAAAAGGTTAATTAATTAAAAATATTTTTGATCACATTTTGTGTGTGTGTGTGTGTGCGTGTGTGTATATATATATATATATAAAGTTCATGCAAAGAGAAAGTATTAGACTTCTTCTTTGATCATCTTTATATTTTTCTAAATTTTTAGATTTAATCTTAATTTATTTATTTTGTGATTGGTTTAGTTGAATTTTATGTTTTTTTTAAATAAATATGTAATTAAATTTTAAACAATGGTAAATAAATAAGACTTGATTTGTTGGATATCAATTAATAAACATTTAATTAAATTTCTATTGAAAATTGTGTTAAATTATAAATTATGAATGTCTTTTACAAAATTTAATAAATATTTAATATATAATTAATATTTAGCATTTTAAGTTCAATGTATATAAACATTTATATACTTGATCTTCAAGTTATCTTCCATATATATACTCCCATCAAATATTTTTTGGACAAATGATGAAATATTTCATTACTCACTTTTCTCCACAACCACCTTTTGTGCTATGCCTATATAGAATTCACATAGATCAAATGATGTTATAAGAGGATCAAGGTTAGCCACTATTTATGAAGAATAGCTTTTTTTAAAATTTCTTTTTTAATGTTTTCTAATATATAATTCTTAAACTATATATCTAATCTTTTATTATGAAAAATAATATTTTTTTAACAAAATTAATCATCATAATTAGAGTTATTGGTGTTAATGATTTATAAATGAGATTTATCTTTTATCTTTTATAAATGAGATTTATCATGTATATATATATATATATCTCACAGGAATTGGATGATGATGACGATTATGGAATCCTTAACAATGTGTGAAAAGGTATGGAAAGAAGGGTCTATACTATTTGTTTACTATAAAACTTTCACATCTATCCATTCTCTATAGCATATTAGCATTTGTGTTTTGTAATCTCATGATAGATTTTAGTGGAAAATATTATACCAAATTATTACATGCATTATAAGAGTTGGAATGACAAATC
>CANYLF013822316.1:0-12426 GCA_948193215.1 Bocquillonia castaneifolia
AACTCATATATGCAATCAGAATATCAAACAAAATTAGTTGAGAAAAATGAAAAAATAACAGTATATAACGTAAATGAAATATATGAAGAAATGAACTTATTTTGGATGAGTGGATGGTTGGTTGCCCTCAGAAATGAGATAGATTACCGCTTCGAGTAGTAGATTGCCCCTAGAATGGTCTCCATTAATCTTGTCTTGCTAGCCTTGTATTGATATTCCTGTACTCTGGTGAATTCAGTTTGTTCCCTTTGCTTTGTTGGGTCGGAGTTGTTCATCATGTCATGTCGAAGTAGACTCTAGTTATCGTTAGGTTGTTTCCCAGGTAAAAGTGCTCTTATTCCTTTTGGTTGAACCTTTGTGATTTTCTTAGTTGCCTGTACAATTTATGCATGTTGTGGATGTGTGCATGATATATGCAACATGTCTTTACAGGATGTGTAATGTTAGTCATCTTTCCTATTTGTGCATGCATGAATGGGGTGTTCTTCCCTATAAATGCATATGTCATGCTAGATGTCAATCATATTTACAGATGTATGAATGAATGCCTACATGATGCAAAAGAATTCAATATGCCATGCTAAATGTTCGCATCTCCCATGTTCAATGTTAGGTGTCTTCATCTGCATGCCCTGAAGCTGTAATAGACTTGATTCTATTGTCACCACTTCAAGATGTTTGAACAATAGATTTCCCTATCACTTCAATGATAGAGAAGGTACGGGTTGATGACTGTTCCACATATTTTTTGTTTTGATCAGGATTAGAGGTTCTGACTGAATTCTTGCTCTTCTGAAGGCAGTGAAGATTTGTCCCTTGTTTCTTACTAAGATTGATTCTCGTGCTTCTATGCATCCAGAAATGACTTCTCAGATGTAAGACAGTGAATTCTAGCATATCCCTATACTGAGGAATGAGTTCTGTCATGACTTGGTTTTGATCATCAGGGTATTCAACAGCATCGACCTAGGAAGATGAGATTTGCCCCCTGCCTGGGCGGCTTGCTAACCTTCTTGGGAGGTGTTGTAGCTTTTGATCCTAGCTGGACTCGTGGTTTCCTTTCTTATGGAAAGCTTATTGCATTGCCCCGGTGAAGCTTCGTCAGTTTGTACCCGTATGTTAAGTTGCCCCAGATTGGCCAGTATAATGATGTTCAAGCTACTTTTGGAAGACGTGTGGATCAAATCTTGACTATTCTTGTTGGAGTCCTGACTGGCTAAATTCTCTGTGGTGTATACTTGCAAGGGAGCCTCCCACTTTTCCAGGTAACCATATCTCATTTTATTTTATTCATGCCTTAACTTTTTCCTAGAGCGCCTCTTTGCGAGGTTTTCACCATAGCAGGCTGTCCTAATTTTTGCATAAGCCTCCCATGAATGGGTTTTCAACTTATCGGGCTTTTATTTATTATTGATGCCTTAACTTTTGCATGAATTGCCCCCGAGGGGATTTTGCAACTCATCAGGCTTTTCATTTTGTCTTTTTTTCTCTTTTTGCAGATATGGTTGTCGGGAAAAGTCATTCTCGACCATGCCCCAAGCTAACTTTGATGAAGTACAAGCAGTGTTGGTTGTGGGCTTGTGATATAGAATTATGGGGCAGTGTCAGAGTTTAGTTCAGTTGATCTCAGGGTCCGTGGTCTAAAGAGTGCTGAGCAAGACGAATCTAATTGACATATCGAGAGGAAACTGTAGTGAGGCTATGAAGAGGAACATCATCTTCATTGAGAAATGAAGAGAATTGTTGTTTAAAGATGACCATGTCCACGGTGGAAACTTAGCATTCCTGAGCTGCTCATCAGTTCTGAAGTTAACCCACAACTATTTTTGCCCCCCTGTGGCTGACACGGCATTCCAAACAATGAGTTGTTGCTAGTCTCATATCTGTTTCAACTTTTTCACTTAGCATTTCTTTTTGTGGTTTGGATGCAATGACATTAATGGTGCAATAAGAAATTCATAATCAATTCTGGTTCATTTAACAATGCCACAGAAGTGTACTTTACATGCTGGACCCGATGTCATTATCATTGTAGATCATGTTCTTCTGGTTAAGCCTCAATCAAGGTTTTCATTTTTCACTTTTTTTCATTTTCTTCGCCCTTTCGCACAGGTTTGATCAGTTTTGACATCATGTTGATTCTTTGCACAAGCTGCTGTTTGTTGCACTTCAGCACACTACAAGGTTATTGCTGCCTAAGGATAAGTTGTCCAGATCAATGGAATTCTTGCTCTGCTAATCTTTTAAGGCTTGGTATTGTGATTCAACATTCATTCTTAGGTCTTGGTTGATCACACATTTGTTTGAGTAGCCCCTAGTTGCTTTCGGTTTTGTGTTTTGCCCATGCTTCACAGTCACTTAGGTATGCTTTGTTTTGAATCTCTCTGCTTCCTAATTTTCATTCAATTTTTTTATCATCTCTTTTTTGCTGCCTTGTCTTTTTGCCTGAGGCGCCTCTTTGTGAGGTTTTCACCTTAGCAGGCTTGCCTTAACTTTTGCATGAACCGCCCACGAATGGGTTTTCAACTCATCAGGCTCTCCTAATTTTTTTGTTTGTTTGTTTGTTTTTTTTAGTCACAAAGAGATTTTGACATTTTGTTTCAGCTTGTGAGGGAGCATGTCCGGAAGCATTTTTGAGAGGTCGTATATGTTTTGAGATGATCTCCAGGACCGTCATTCCTTATTGGTCCTCTACTTGACTTATGCTTGTGATGCCATTACTGATCATAACCGTTTTAAGGTAGAACATGACATTTCTGCTCTCTTTTTTCAATAACAGTAATTGGTGGATACAACAAGTATTTCCAAGCTTTGTGGCAACGTTAAATGAATCATCATGATATGGATTATTGTCAAACAAGACTATAGATGATTGTGCATTCATGCCTTGAAAGAGATACTAATTAAAAAGATAAAAATAAATGTTCTATCATTGACTAGGAAATAAAGACAACAACATTATTAGAAAAGCGGAACAAATGCTTAAAACACTGAGCTGAGAGCTTGAATTTTGACCATTGCCCATCACCTTTTTAAGCATTGGACTGCCTTGCCTTGTGATCTGTGATCTTTCCAGCATCGATGAGGTCTTGAATTGCATGCTTGAGCTTGGTGCATTTGTCAGTGTAATGGCCATCTACCTGATGAAATGTGCAATAAGCCCCATGGATGTAGTTGTGAGAACTTGTGTTAGCAGGCTTCTCAGCAGGTTGAGGCTCAAGCAACCCTTGCTTCTCCAAGCATTCAAACACCTCAGAAAGTGATTGATCGAAGTTGGAGAATGTCCGACCAACAAAGAGGCTACTACAATGTGCAGAGGTTTTTTCGGGATCGATTAAGTCTTGGATGGTGTGTTTAAGTTTGGTGCAGTTGTTTGTGGGATGTCCTGGTGTTTGGTGAAAGTTGCAGTAGGCATTGGAGTTGTAGCTAGGGGAATTTACATTAGGGGGGTATTTGGCTAGTTCTGGTTTAAGTTGTCCTTGTTTTTGTGCTCTTTTGAAGATTTCAGAGAGGGATAAATTGAACTGGGAACACTTGTAAAGATTCTGGGTTAAGTCAACAAAGCTAGTCTGTGCTTCATTTGATTTGGTAAGACTCATCCAAGGGTGACTTCCTGGAGCTGGTGTTTTTGTTTCAGGGATGGCATCTCTGTTTGGATTCGAGAATGACTGGAAGCTCCTTCCTTAATCTTAGGCAGACTCCTATTTCTCAAGCAAAAATTTGCATTTTCCAGTTCAAGGTTTTCCCTTTCATAAATCAAATTTTGAATCTCATGCTCTAAGGACATACATTTGTCAGTCAAGTTCTGGACCTCACACTTCAGGGATGTGCATTTGTCAGCCTCCTCATACTTTCTAGGGTGATCTACTGGACGGTTCTAAAGTTGCATTCCCAAGAATTCTTGTAACATGGTCCGTACCTCATTTCTCACAATTTCACAGATCTGTTGGTTGCTAATGTCGTTGGCCATCTTGTAATTGCCTACAAAATAGAAGGGTTATAGTGATGCATGAAATGCAAGTGCATGTATGCATGTGTGCATGAATGCATGACAAAGTAAACAAGAAAATCGTTAGCTGTACAAGTAACAAATACTGCCAACTGGGGGGCCTTCCAACCTTATTTCTCCTGCACACGTATTCCGTTGGTCAAAAGTCAATTTCTTAGATAGGCTGGGGTACTTTATTTCATCAACAAGGGATGATAGTACCGTCATACATAAATGCTCTCTTTAACTGTCCTAGCAAATAATAGTATTTATAATAATCAAGTCTGCATCCTTGTTACCTAAATTTTGCCTTTAAACGGACAAAATTTCGGGTGCATCCTTGTTACCTAAAATTTGCCTTTAATGATCATGAATACTCATGGCAACATTACAACAAGTAGGATTTAACGGGTGCAGCCTAGTGGAAACTTCTATGGTCATTACATACTGGGCTTTGACTCTTTGGTTTGGCTAAGAAGGCTCCCACAGAGTCGGACTCCCATTAACCATTGCTAAGATGGTAGGAGATCCAGTATGGGCTTCCCATTAACCTTGACTCCTTAACCATTGCTAAGATGGTAAGCCATGTAGGATTCCCAATCACTGTGAGTGGTCCACTGATAATACAATCCAAGAAACTGGTGTGGAATCGTTGAATTGAATTATAAATGAAACCGGCGTTTAATGGGGACTCCTAAAAAATGCAGAACTACGTGCAATGCAAAAGGAAACAATGACCAAATTAATTAAAAAGATGGAAAATTGCTCGGAATCTTCATTCATTTTTATTTGCAAAAACTTCCCTAGTGGAGTCGCCGCTGTGGACAGAGCGCCCGAGACGCATTATTTTAGTTATACCGCCTGCCCGTCGGTTGGTGTCCAATAGCAATGGTGACATACCCACTACATGGATTTTTAAGTTTTATGAAAAATGTGGAGTCGCCACCCGAATTGCATCGGGTTCACCCAGTGATTAACAAACATGTAGATTCCTTTGGAAAATCCCATTCGTCATCACCACTAGATGATTTCTGGGTTCGGAATGAGCCATCCATACTAAGGTAATTTCCCATTTAATTAAGTAATAAAGTCTTTATTTTTTGACAGAGACAAACAATATAACGCTGTAAATCACCCAGAAAGTAGGATGCGATGAATGAGCGCGCCTAATACTATTTCTAATCAATTTTAGTTCTTCATTAAGTCCACTATGATTAACCCTAATTGATTGAGTGCAGTTGGCTGTATTATGGTAAGTTTCTACTGATTTTAGTAATAATTACCCGAGTGGATTATTTCCTTATTTATTTACATGCGAAACATCCACAGTTAGTCTCTAACTTATTTTTATATTTTCTTAGATTGATATTTGCACATTAATTCATTTATTATTTACCCGGGATATTTAGAATGGTAATAATACACATACACCCTTAAAGAGAGGAAAGGTGAAATGAATTTCTACCATTTTTATTTACTTATTTACCAGATTTGATTAATTAAATGTCCGATTTAATTATTTTACAAACAGATCTAGGTGATTTGCATAAAAAAACATAAAGAAATCTTACCGATCGACCGATCTACCAGGGAAAGGATAGCCGATCGACCTTGGAGCTTCGTGGAGATTTATAGCTTGAAAATCTTCATTTTTGGCCCTACACCGTGAAGGTCCGGCCGGACAAGAGAGCCATCAGAAAGGCTAGGAGAACCGCCACAAAGACCGAGAGAGCCGTCAGGCCAAGAGAGCCGCCAGGCCAGGAGAGCCGTCAAGGCAGGAGATCCGTCATAAAGGCCAAGAGAGCCGTCAGGCCAGGAAAGCCGCTATAAAGACCGAGAGCCATCAGTCCAAGAGAGCCGCTAGGCCAGGAGATCCGTCACAAAGGCCAGAAGATCTGCCAAGCCAGGAGAGCCGTCCGGCCAGGAGAGCCGCCATAAAAGATCGGGAGAGCCGTCAGTCCAAGAGAGCCAGGAGATCCGCCAGGCCAAGAGAGCCGTCAGGCTAAAAGATCCATCACAAGGGAAAGGAGATCAGTCACAAAGGCCCCCAAACCTGTACTTCATCTTCTCTAATCTGTTTTCCCTGTTTTAGCATGTTTTCTTACAGATACATTGTATACAAACTATTGGCAACTCATACAGACCCTTAAGGAACAAGTTTAGATGGTTAAAACAACTTAAAATAACAACTAAAAATCCAAAATAAAGTTACTATAAAATGGTTACAAGGCTCCAAACTTGGATATGAGACGTCCAAAACACTTCCGGCTTCACACAAAACTCATATATGCAATCAAAATATCAAACAAAATTAGTTGAGAAAAATGTAAAAATAACAGTATATAACGTAAACGAAATATATGAAGAAATGAGCTTATTTTGGATGAGTGGATGGTTGGCTGCCCTCAGAAATGAGATAGATTACCGCTTCGGGTAGTAGATGAGCTGTTGAATGATTGAAATCCAAAGAAATGGTTATGAAAATCCTTGTTCAAAGTCTCCGAGAACCCTTCATTTTTTGTTCTCTGTAACTCCTTTGTTTTGAAAGAAAAATCCTTATTTTTCTTCTGAAGTCTCTCCCCCCAAAACTGCCGATCTCTCAAGACTGCCCTCTTTTCGCCAAAAACTCTCCCTCCTCCTGTCTTATCATTTTGATTTTATACCTAGGGTTATCGACAGACAGGAGGAATCCACTTTTACTCAATAAACCAAATATCTTCTTTAATGGCGGGGACGGATAAAATATTCCCCATCTGTCAGATGCTCCTCGCCCATTATTAGGCTTGCCAGATATGAATATCTGGTCAGACCATTGATCATTCGGCTGGATGTTCAATCCTGGTCCTAATGGGCGTGGGCTTTCAAAATGATTTTCTAGGTTATTTAGGCCGTAATTTAAGGTTCGGACAAATATTAAAACACTTGTTCGGACTCTAAATTAGGCCAAAAATATGTTAAAACATTTAGCGCATTTAAAAATAATTTTTCTTATATTCTTCAGCTCATTTCTACGAGAAATTGAGTAATCAATTGGTCTAAAATAGACCAAATTCTTCACTGGGCTCCCGGACTGCTTCCACTTTCCTGCATCTAAAAATTAGGTGTCTACAGTTCTTTATCTAGAATGGGATGAATATGCACGACAAAATAAGGAGTAAATTGCTGCAGAAAATACAAGGGAAAGAATCTCCATGAATTAAGTAAATAGTCCTAACAAACTCCTGTCCTTTTTCTAGTTGTCAACGTACTAATAATTTGTCCCTATATGCTAACTATGTGTGATGCACAATGCATTCTCTCAATTAGATCTACATATATTCTAGAAAAGACAAACTTGGACTGTCAGCTTGAGACTCTGTTTACCTTCTTGATTCCATTAGCTTGAGACTTGGACTGTTTTTATATCCCTTAGCTTGCTCCCCATGTGTCATAGACTCAATATCCAACATCAAACACTGATACTATGTTTTCTTTGATTAGCTTCAAAAATTAAGGGTTACTATTATTTAGCCAACAATCTCCCTCATTTTTTTATGATGACAAAACTAGACATAAGTATCCTTCTCAATTCAAAAACACATTCAGTATCATGATATGAAATATGAAATGCATGAATGAGTTTTTGAGAGAAGGAATGCACAGGCTGTTTTTTTTGAGAGACATGCATGTTTTATCATACTACTCCCCATGAGATTATGCCTTAAATATCCAAAAATAAAATTTGCATAATACTCAAAACACAGAACTATATGAGTCTAAGGAATACAAAAGACTGCAACTTTAATATGGCATAAACAAGATCAATTGATAATCAATAATCATACTGCAGACAGGAATATTTTAAAGTCATATTTATTCATAAATATCAGACTCAACAAGGAAGGCTAAAGTAGAGATAGAGTTTGAGTAAAAAGTTCAGTAATAGCAAGGTAAAGATTGATTTAAGCAAGTAACCAAATTCAAATCAAAACATATACTCCCCCTTTTTGTCAGCATCAATAAGGGTGATGAGGAATATATGGAGGTAGTACCTACAAGAACTGGAAAACATAATAATATTAAAACAGAAAACCACAAAACAAGATAACATTTGTCTAACTTTTTTAAAACAGGTTTAGATGAGACTAAGGTGAAGGAGATTCTGAGGTCTTAGTTCTGGAATAAGAAATATGGTCTTTTGAGGGGCTTGAAGTCGTAGTGCTTTCATCTTCTTCTTGATCATCATCTTCTCCTTCATTTGTTAACCCACTAGATGATTCTTGACCTGGTGTAGAAGACTTAACCTTTTCATTCTTATCAGTGACTACTGCTTGTTGAGTTACCCTTTCTTCAATGTTTTCCTTCTGCTCATCAGTGACTTGAGTTTCCTGCTGTCTAGTGGCCTCTGTTGTAGTTATTTGATCAGCTTCACCCTGCTTCTTAGTAGTATGCTGTTGTTCAGGTTCAGTTTGTGTAGCTTCTATTTCAACTTATGTTTCTTTCCCATCTTCATTTTCTTTCGAAGAGGATTCAGCTTCAGCAGTTTAAGGCATTAGAAAACTCATTTTTCTTTTCAGTCTGTCTAGTTCCTCTTGTCTAATAGAGAGTAAATTACTAACAACTTTATTTACTCTCACAGTAATATCTGCTGTGATCAACTCCACCTCCAATTTTAGAGCTTCCTTGACCTTCTCAAACTCCCCTTGCAGAGCATCTGTGTTCTTTTTGACAATCACTTTGATCTCCTTATCCCCCAATTCTTCTCTTTCCATAATCTCATCAACCTGTCTCTTGGTTAACAAGGCTCCATTAAGAAGAAAAGTGACTCTCATTTTTTGTGTCCTCTACAGACTGCTTAAAGGTATATCCTTCTTCTTCTTCTTCTTCATTAGATTCCTCAGAAATTTCACTAATGAGCTGAGCTAGAACGTTGTGCAGATTTCCTAGTTCTCAGCTTGGATTTATAAACAGATTTACCCCTTTTTTCTGAAGCTTCAATGTCTGCTCTTTTCTTTTTAGCTTCTTCTCTTATTTATTTCTCTCTCTCTCTCTCAGTTTTCTTCTTCTTTTCTCAATTTCTCCAATTTTTTTTCTCTCTGTTGTTCTAACAGCTCCATTTTTCTTTTCAACACTTCTTCCTCTTCTTTTCTTTTTCTCTCCTTTTTCTTTTTTCCTCCTTTTTTCTTTCTTTTCTTCTATTCTTCTCTTTTTCTTTGCTTCAATCTTTTCAGCCTTTAACTTCTCAAAAACGTTCATCTTTACATTGGATGATCCAGTCTATTTTATAGCTTCAGACATCAACTTACTCAGATCAATTTCAAACTCCTCTTTTAGAGTTTCACTCCTTTTTTCATCATTAGATTCAGCTAACACATCAGATTCAACTTCTCGAAGCACATCATCATAATCTCCCTCATATGTTCCATTCTTTTTCCTAGCTTTAATAAGTCCTGATAAGAAATTATTATCCACCCAGTTTTCTTTTGGAACATCTTTATAAAAAGCAGCAGTTAGATTCAAACTCAAATGCTCAAACAGAACAATCAGCTTCATTCCATAGGGGAGACCTCTATTGTCTCTACTAGCAACAATACCCACAAAATAATAATATATAATATAGCATATACTGATTTTCTTTTTTTTTTTTTTAACAAATGCCATAAAATGCATACATTTATGGTGTTCACATAATCAAGACTACCTAATATGGGTGCTATATAGTGAGTAAGAAAACGGTGCATGATTCTTTCAGGAAAATTAAAAGTTCTAGCACTTACATTGTCTTTGGCCTTTATCTCCTCGTTTCTAGTGAGTTTTTTCTTTGCCTTTAGCTCATATTCTGATTCAGCTTCCATGGGTAAACCAATCTTTGCTCCTCTATTTGGAATCCCATAAGCTGTAGCTAGAGTCTCGAGGGATATAGTGTGCTTAGTCCCTCTGAGTATAACAGAAAAGGTGTTATTTTCCTTATCTTCAACCTTGATCTTCTCATAAAATTGTCTCACCAGGGTTTCATAAATCGGTTTACTTATTTGCATCAAGTCGATCCATCCTTGAAACTCAAACAGCTCCTTTATCCCAAACTTTTCTTTTTCAAAGAACTTCCAGTCAACATACCTTGGTGGGATCAGCTTCGGATCTGCCTTTTTTATTTTATTTCCCTTTCTGAGTAGTAGTTACTTTCCTTTTGGCAAGTTGAGGAGTTGTTTCCATTTCATAGCTTTTCTTTCTTTTCACCATCTTCTTCTTGAACGGCATTGAGTCTTTGAGAGATTTGAGTTTTTGGGTTTTAGAGAGAAAGATTTTGGCTTTTACAATTTTTGAAGGGTTTATGAGAAAGAAGGGTATTTTGATGAGAGAGGTTTTTTTAAAGAGGTTTTGGGCAGATTGAGTGATAATAATGGATAGAAATTAAATTCTAAGCTGTTTTTATTATCTCAACAGTTAGTTTCTCTATTTTCAGCCTTAACGGATCTATTTTAAAAACATGTCAATTTTTACCTTGCCATGAGGTTTACTCCTTTAAGACTCCTGTTTTTCAGCTCTAAAAACAAATACCACACTCAAGAGGAAAAATAGCTATCAAGTGAACTTAGGACTTTTTAAAAGATAACTTCAAAAAGATTTAGTCCTTATCAAAAATAAAAAAGAAATTGAATATTTCAATTTTTTTAAATTTTTTTGTATATTTGAAACCATAAAATAAAGGAAGCAGAATATAAACACATGCATGAAAAAAAATGTAAATATGTACAGATATGCTAAAAGAAAAATATGCACATTTTTCAGTTTCAAGAAATGTGAAGCTAATGGTCCAGCTTCAAAATGCCAAACTCTCTTCTGATTCTGCAATAGGTTTCCTCATTGAGGGGTTTTATAAAGATGTCAGCCAATTGCTTTTCGGTGGCTACAAAAAGCATCTCAATGTCATTGTTTTGAATGTGATCTCTGATGAAATGATGTCTAACAGGCTCCCGCAAGTGCACGGAGTCTATCGTAGAAATAAACTCGGAGTATGAGGTCGAATCCACAGGGACAATCGTTTTAACTACTTTTCGATTAAGTTTCACAAGAAAACAATTAAAGTAAAAATGAATAACCTTGATTTGATGTTGAAAATCCTTTTAAAACTAAATTAACAAGAAAATAAATGCAAAAAAGTAAATTAACAATTAAAAAGTAAATTTAAATCAATAAACAAACACAATAAAACAAATACTAGAGTTCAAGATTTCAACTAGAGGGGTAACTCAATTATCAATCAAATTCATTTAAAAAAGACTTTTCAAAAGTATTTTAATCCTTCGTCGAGGTAGAAAAATGTATTCAACTAAACTAAATTGCTAATTTGTCGATGCCATTTCGAGAATTAATTGAACCCATTAAGTGAATCATTAAATAAAGTTTAGGTTAATTTTTGTGTCCATATTAACATCTAAACAAGCTCAATTTCCAAATCTGGTTTATAACAATCCATCGATTTAATTATAAATCCTAAGAACATACATCTAGGTGATCAATCAAGAAATATATCATGAAGTTCTTGGAAATCGAATTAAATGAGGAAAACAAGAAAAACTAAATTAAAATAGTTAATCGAAACATTAATAATCAAATCACCCCCTACTAGATTACATCCATCCCTCTAGTAGGAGATTCAGTTTCAAAACATAATAAAAACAAACAAACAAACAATAATAACAAACATAAACATAATTAAAAGATAGATAGATTCAAGGAAAGGAAAACTTAGTTTTGATAGATGAAATAAAGCTTCAATCTCCTTCAATCCAATCTTAAATCCTTGAACAATGGTGTTTTTCTAAGGTTTTAATGTTTTCTGAACCAAATAAAACAAACCAAAGTTATGGTTAATGTTTATTAGGGTTGTATATATAATGTTCCTAAAAAAAAACCCTTAAAAACCCTAAAAATTGCCAAAATCTGTGTTTCTGGAAAGTAGGCAGGCTGGGCCCAGCTGCCGGCCAGAGGCAGAATTTAGGGAGTTTTCTGGCAATTGCCAGCCAGGTGCCAGCCAAAATTTTATCCTAACTTACAAAAGGCATATCTCAGTTGTTCGAACTCCAAATTGAGAAATTCTTGAGCCTAAACTCATGTTCAAGATGTTTACTTTAATTTCTATGGTTTTAGATTTCTCTAATTCGATTGTCTTCTTACCCAAAATGCCCTCGGCATTTCAGTGCTACATCTGAGATAGCTTTCAAAGCACTTCCCAGAGTTTAACTTGCATCTCCTTCTTTCTAGCACCAATTGAGTAGATTCTTATTGCAAATGAAAGTAAATTCAATCCAATTATAATTTGGAGCTTTTCAACTCAAAACTCATTCCACATCCAATGCTACAGATTCCCAAAGCTGGCTGATTCGTGAAACCGCAAACTAGCTCCTTTAAGCTCTAAACCTCAAATGTTGCCTTTAGCTTCTAACCCATCAAAGCAC
>CANYLF013823518.1:0-13374 GCA_948193215.1 Bocquillonia castaneifolia
TTACTATTATTATTATCCTTATTATTAGTAATTTCTTATTATGATTTATTATCTCAAATTATTACCATATTATAATCAACTACTACTAAATATACACTTATACCTATGTATTAGTATACACTAATCTATTTAGTTATTTTATTACTATTAATATTACCTTAATTATATCTAGTGTTATTATTTCTATGGAAATTATTTATTTACCCATTTACTAATCATTTACCATTTAATCGTTAAAATTTCTATTCAAGTCATATATTATTTATTTTTATCAATTTCTTAATAATCATAAAAATACAAATATACCGTTTAATAATTAAAATTAGTTACTTATAGATGATTAAAAATCCATTTCTAGCTTATTTTTATCTATTTACTATCCAATCAACTCATTTAAAGTCTAAACACACTATTTCTATTGTTTTTCACGCGTTTCGGTAATTTCTTTAGACCGCCATTTAATTTCAGGAATTTTTAATTTAAAAACTAAAAAGAATTAAGCAATCACACAGTTACGGAAAATACTCATCGTATTTTTATCTATTTTTTAAAAATATTTTTACCCATTTTTGGGCCGGGCCCCACTGCCACTGCCCATGACGGCGCGTGTGGCTCAACCGCCGCCATGGGTGGCGGCCTGAGGTGGTGTTAGGGACTGGAAACTCACCCACGGCTGCGCAAACCACCCAGGAGCTTGATTTCCCCACTCACGCGCATCCCCAAATCCCAAAAACACCCAGATCAGGCCAAGGAAGACTGATGGTGGCGGAAAGAGAATAGCCTCCGTTCACCACAAAATCGGGGGTTTTGGGATTGTGCTCCAGCACTACTCCACCTTATTCAAGTCTCTGATCACGATCTAGATGTCTATTTGAACAAAAAATGGCCGGATGTGGATGGACTAAGGAGGCCAAAGTTTGGGGTTTTCATGGATCTCCGTTCAACGCAAATCGGCCACCAAACTTACAATTACAGGTACCCACGAATAGGGAACTCTGAGCTCGTCATTTTGACACCAATTTTTCATATTTCATCGCCGGTAGGTGATGAATGGCGTCAGAGAAGGAGGAAGACCAGTGTAGCCATTCCCGAAAGTTCAAGGGTCTGTTGAGATATTTTCTCTTTCTAGTTCCCCTACAATTTCATCCCTAATTCTATCTTTTTCCTCTTCCATCTAGATCCTTCCTTTCTTTCCCATTATTTTATTATTATTATTATTATTATTATTATTATTATTATTATTATTATTATTATTATTATGAAAATTTATTGAAATTATTCAAGGAAGTTAATTTTATTATAAATTGACTTATAATTATTTATCCATTATATTTAATCTATTATATTTTAATTGTTAAGAAGACAAGGTAACTACATATATTAAATAAATTTGTAAAGTAATATTTATTGAACTTTATTAAATACAAGAGATGCATCTCTTTCTAACATGAAAATCATTTCAAAGAACTTATATTTCAAAATGCTAGTTTAAGCATAAAATTATGATGGGCATACAAATTTTCTAAAAAAAATAATAATTCATGTACAAGTTTGGACTTTATATTTATAAGTAGTTCTTTAAATTTATAAGATCAAATATTTAATTCTATAATAATAATGTTTAAGAAAACTTATACTTCAACTCACCATAACTTATTCTTGTAATTCGAATTAAAGTTTATATACGAAATCAATAAAAAAATTTTATCATATAATGAATAGAATATTCAAGATACACACAAAATTTCGGTTAGTTAGAAAATCTAAATTCTTTATCGAAAAATTTAAAATCAAATGAAAATTAGTTTATTAAAATCTGAAAAAAAAATACCGGATATTACAAAAATCATAAAAATAGTTGAGTAATATATTTTTATTATATGACATTTTTTTATTATTGGTTTATGATATATCAATAAATTTTATATACTTAATATTCTATTTTCCAAAATATATGTTTTTCCTATATATAAAATTAAAATTAGACATTGTCAAATAGGTTTTGCTTGAAAATTTTTGCAAAATAGTCAGGTGATAATGATGATGAGATGATAAATAAGAAAATTTTGACTTGTTATATTATTGAAAACATAAGATAAATAGATTCCATTTACACTAAACTATGATGCACGGAAACTCTTTCTAACTATCGTTTTCACGTTTCGGAAATGTTCCATGTCCGAAACCTTTGAAAACCTGTAGGAAACGTTTCGGGACCATTTCTGAAATTTTTAAAAAAGTTTCAGATCCGTGTCCTTAGTTTTTAAAAAATTAGGAAACTCGTTTCCTAGAAAAAAAAAAGAAGTCTTTACCCTAATTATATTAAAAAAAACTAAACCTAATTATATAGGATTAATACCACCATTCATAATCACAATTTCATGGTTGATTGTATTGTCCTCCATTAGTTTTATGCGAGATTTAATTATTTTGTTTTTGTTAGTTTAAACATTATATGGATGAAAATTTTAACATTTTGTATAAAATTACATTATAATAATATCTTATATAAATGTGAACACATATATATGAAAAATTAAAATTTATAAAATTACCCCTGTATTTTTAATATTTAGATGTTTCCCCCACGTTTCGTGTCCTATATTTTTTAGAAATTTTATTTTCCCGTGTCGTCTCGTGTCATTTCCGTGTCCCCGTTTCTGTTTCCGTGCTACCTAGACACTAAACGATGACAATAATTTCTATGATTATATTTTTATTAAAACTAAATAAGAATTTTCATTTTCTTTAGATTACTTATATTTTTATTTTCATTTATTATTCATTTTATTTTTTTAGCTGTTTCTCTCATAATTATATATTTTTTATTTTCTTGTACCGATTTACATTATTTAAAAAATTCACAATTAAAAATTAAATTTTGAAAATACAAATTTTTTCTTCTAGATTCTTTTTTTACTATTGCATTGTAGTATTTTTTTCAAAATAAAATTGTGACACTTTTTCAAAATAAGCTTTAAAAAATAAATTTTAAAATATCATAATTTAGAATGATTATTCATTTGTAAATGATAAATTTTAAAATATATTTCTTTGTAACAAAATATAGATAAAGTAATATTTCTTTTAAAATATAATTTACATAAAATAAATTTAAAAATAAACTCTTGCATTTCACGAGCATTCACGATATTGAATAATTAAAAAAAAAATCAGAATAATATAATTATTTATATAAATAAGATATCGTGCTGAATGTCTATATATTTGTACGAATTACTATTTATAGTTCTTATCATAAATTCGAAGCTGTCATTCACCAAGCATATAATTAATTTAAGAATAGAAAAGCAATCCATATGCTTTAGCCATTATAAAAGGGTTATGCAAATGGAGACCATATATATATATATATATATATATATATATATATATATATAGAGTTATATTCTCATATTTCTACTAAATTTCAATTATATCCTAACTTTTGAATTGTTTCAGTTTAGTCCGTCATGTTTACGAATTGTTTCAAATTTATCAAATCATATTTCTATTTTAAATATATCTAACCATATAATTTTTGTTGACATGTCCAACATCCAATGGTGGCATTGGATAGATTTGAAACGATTCGTAAATGTGGTGGATCAAACTGAAAAATTTAAAGGTTATGATAGAATTGAAATTTGATGAAAATGTGAGGATATAAAGACTATTATTCCTATATATACACACACATAAGCGCACATCAAAATTGTTAAACTCGCTTTTTTAAGTAGAATCGGTGAGGGACCTATAAAATTGAATCGTAAAATCGTAAGATTTTACAAACTATAAGTTTATAATTAAAATTAATAAATATTTACTCAATATGATATATATTTACATTCATAACTTAATTTATAACTATATTAGAGTAATAATTAAATATAAATAAAGAAATTTAACTATGAAAAATAAATTATATAAGTGAAAAATAATAATAATAAAAATAATAACAAGCAAAAAACACTTAACATTTACATGAGATTGGGAATCACTTGTATTCAACTTTACTCATAAATTATCTTTGTGGAAAGGATCCTGCCTTTCATATGCAGGCAGCTTGGTGTTAATAAAATCTGTGCTACGCTCTTTGCCAATCTATTAGATGTCTCTCTTCAAGATTCCCACTGGGATTGCTAACAGGTTAGAGAGCTATGTGAAGCAGCTCCTCTAGAAGGGCAACCCCGATGGAAGGGCTCTTTGTAGAATCTCTTGGCTCCAAATTTGTCTCCCCATTTCTGATGGAGGATTAAAACTGTGGCCTTTTACTACTCGAAATGCTGCTCTTCTATTAAAATGGGTCTTCGAACTTAGATCAGAAAACTACTCTTTATGGTACTAAGTAATGTGTCATATTTTTGGTATCCAGTCCTGGTCCTTCTCTGGCCTGATTCACCAAAATAAACTTTCCCCAATATGGCTTGGCATTAATAAGTGTTGTACTGATAATGCTCAAATTTGGGAGTTATTTTCTTCTGATGTGCAGTTTGTTCTTGGGGATGGTCGCTCTATCAACTTCTGGACGGAACCATGGCTTAGCAACTTTCCCATGGCATCTCAGTTTCCGGTCCTTTACTCTCTTGCTAGAGAAACTAGTAACACAGTTGTTAATTTCTTTTCCTCAGACTACTCCATCTTTAGGAGGCCAGTCTGGTTCAGGAGGTTGCGTGGAGGAGAATTAGCCTCTTTACATGATTTATCTGTCAAGCTTCAATCAGTTAGTTTGGACCCTAATCTTCCAGACTCCATCTCCTGGTCCTTAGCTTCATCAAGTTCTTATTTTGTCCACAGCTTCTGTTCTGCTTTGAGGAATAACCTTGATCATTCCCTAGTTGATCAGGTTTTTCGCTTATGTTGGAACTCTTTAGCAGCTCCAAAGATGAAGTTCTTCTACTGGTCTATGCTTCATGGTCGTCTCCCTACTCGGTCCTTCCTAGCCAGCAGATACATCATCGACTGGAACAATTCTACTTGCCCTCAATGCACCTCCTAAGAAACCCATGATCGCTTGATTATTCACTGTCCTTCTTCTATTGCAATTTGGTATTCTCTTCTTAAATGGAGTGGCATTTCTTTTGTTTTTCCTTCATCTTGTAGGGATTTCTTCCACCAATGGTCTTACACTGTTCAAGGCAAGGTTCAGAGACTATTTTGCTCTACTTTATGGATTCTTTTGGCCTAGGAAATTTGGAAACGCCGTAACAAAATTATTTTTCAAGGAAGCTCTGACTCTAGAGACATTCTATACAACGCTATTTTTCAGTCAGTCTTTTTTACTAGATGTCATTACTCTAATTTCTCTTTCTCTATGGATGATATTATCCGTTGTCCGGAAAATTTTCTACATTTGTAATTTTGATTTGGTTCCCTGATTCTTTGTGACCATCTCCTATGGTCCCTTCTTAATAAAATTCATACTTATCAAAAAAAAAAAACATTTACATGAGAAGTAAGTTAAAATAGATAAATATGGTTTATTATGTTTTTTTATTATCATCATATATAAAATAAATATTTTATTTAAGAATTAGGATTTTTATTCATTATTTTATTATGAACACTAATATTATGTTTATTGTTATTGTATTATTATTTACAAATTTTATTTAAATTTATAATTAAAAATTTTATTTATTTATTTGTGTAGAACATTAAATAATCTTTTAAATAAAATGTATTTTTAAATAATAAAATTATGAAATTTGGTAAATATTTAATTTATGATTTTACCTCTGATTTTACGATTTTACCTTCGATTCTACGATTTTACTCCGATTTTGTGAAGATTCGATTTTGTGTACGAGTTAACAAGTTTAGGATGAAAAATATCATAAAATTGTGCGAGTCAACTCGCGATTTCAACAACCATGCGTAGACAATAATCGGTATTTAGTAGTGGCTTAAGGCATAAGCACACCGATCTACATATGCCCAAGAGAGGGCAATTTAGAGAGGTATTGCATTTGTATATATTCACTGTACTTTTTTTATAAGTGCTTTTTAGGTGAATGTTATTGTCTTTGGATTTCTTTATTGAATCCAGTTTATTACAGCAGTTTTCTTTTTGATCTATTATCTAAAGGTTATCTTTCTTTATCAAGTTATCATGTATATCTTGCTTGGGAGAGTAGTTTTCTTCGGTTTTAAACTCTATATTTCTATTGTTTGATCTAATGATATTAACTTTGTTAAAAAAAGAAAAATAGGATTCAATATATTCCTAGATCTTTTAGCCTCTACATTTTTTTAATCATTTAATTTATGTTAACTAAAATTTTATACTAAAAAATATTAAAACTAATGAAGAGTAACCTCAGAAAAAATAATTTAAAAAAAAACTTTTATGGATGAAATTTTTTGAATGGAATGGGAAGCATAGTCTGTTTCTGTAGTGGGGCAGCAAAGAGGAATATGAGGAGTGTGACAAGACAGGAAAAATGCAAAAAAACAAGGCAGGTGGAGCGAGTCATTATCCTTGTTGTTGCTTGCTAATGGTAGAGCTACCACCGGCCTCTCCGCCATCTTCAGTACCCTCACCACTTGTTCCTCATTTGCTACTCTTCTTCCATTTCCTCATGGAGGCGGGGCAGCTATCTTTTGCACGAATCCTTAATAATCATCCCCATGTATAAGTTGTAACACATAGTACTAGGATTTATTTGTTGAAGAAACCAGTACGTGAAAACCTTTTATATAATCAGATCGATGAGTCATATAAATTTTATTATTATATAAAGTTTATAACTTAAGATGTATGCATTTATAATATATTGATATTAGAAATTTTTATTCTTATATAAAATTTATTCTTATAAAAAGAATTTGTATATAGAGATTTTACTATATGACTAATTTTGATGTTTAACTATAATGAGTACATTTTATGTATTTACATGGTTGCTTTGTTTGCAAAAGAACATTAAAAAAGATTTTGAAAAATGAAAATTTTTCATGTTTTTTGTAAGTTATAAATTTTTTGTAAAATAAAATAAATTTTTTTTATAAACATACAAAATTATGAGAAAGTAAGATTTTTTTAAAATAAAATAATTAAAAAATAACTTATCAAAAAAAATAATTAAAAATATATAAAAAATTATCATTTTTCATATTTAATTTTTTTTTGCAAAAACAAAATAATTATTCCACTTTATGAAAAAATATCGATTTTAAAAAATAAAAACATTCATTTTGTGTAATTTTTTATATTTTCACAAATAAAATATAATTACTTTATTTGAAATAAAATAATCATAAAAGAACATTTTTATATTTAATTCTTACTGAAATTGTTGGTAAATCAACTCTAATTGTACCTAAAATAATTTTTTGCCGATCTCCTAAATACCTCATAATTATCTTAAACTTCAAACCTGTTCATTTAGATAAAGTTTAGATTTAAAAAAAAAAATCTAAAAAGTACAATTTCAGGCCAATTAGTAACAGTTGGAACATGTTCGTCTAACTTTGGATGGTCCAAATGCAATATTCTGCCTTCATAAAATGAAAAAAAAAATTACGAGGGATTATTCGATTTAATTACTACATAAAATAAAATGAGGAAGTAAATAATGATTCTTTTGGCTCCTCGTATAGACCTACAATTGAAAATTTTACTCTTAATAAAAAAATTATCAGGACAATGAAAGAACCGGAAAGGCCAATGGCCTATTGACAGAAGATCTTATTGCAGATGGGATATGAAAGAGGACAGGTTTAAATCTCCCCACCTCAAAATATTAGAATTAGTTCCTAATATTAATGGTAAAATAATAATGTAAAATGTAATTCAATAAATTTTCACTCACTAAACCAAGTCTTTTACATTTATTTCCTCTTTATTTTTGTAAATCAATTTGTTTGAAAATCTCCCGAGCAACTGCAAGTGGAGCATTTTACCAGCTAATAGTATTAGTATCTAAATAAGGTTCTGGATAAAAATGGTCCTTTATTAAAGTTTAAAGTAGTAAATATAATAATTGAAGAGTTGAGGGAAAGTGGACAATAATAATGCCCGAGGCTTTGGTGGTTTGTAGTTTTTGCCAGGTACAGTACAAGCAACCTGCCCTGCTGCCTTGATGCGAATCAGGAAAAAAAGTGTGCAACAGACAGAAGGAGTAAAAGAGAGAGGATGTTTTTTTTTTTAATAAAAAAAAGGTAGGAGAAAAAGACAGGACAAATAATAGATTAAAATCTTCTCATAAGTTACCGATTTCATATGATTTGGTAAGAGCATACAACTGTTTATAAGTGCACCAATTCCATGTAAGATTTATATTTAGATAAAGAATACAGAATACCTTGAAACTTTTTTTTTTTTTTACAGAAGTTTGAAAGAGCTTTGAACTTTGCTCCATTTGTAAAATTAATTGTGCTAATGGCAAGTTAAAATTTACAAGGAATGATGGCACTTTTTTGAAGAATGGTGCAATGATAGATGGTCCTAGAAATGATAGTTGGTATTTATCAGCTACACTCTAATAACAAACATAAATGGACCAAAAAAAGATCCTAAAATAGAACTCCTTTCCTCGCATGCTCATTGTTACACACAGACTACTATGTCCTGAAAAATTTAATTTACCCTTTCTTACCTTTGATCATATAACTTGTATGTTTATTTCCTACTTACCACACTCCGGTGCGCCATACTGTCACAGGCAACCGCCAGGAGTCTGCAGGCAATAGAGTAACTAAAGAATTTTGGGTAGGGAGAAGATTCAGAGAAAACATTGAAGTTGAAACTAACTGTGAACCGCCGCCATTAGGGACTTTCATCTACAAGCTTTGCATGGCAGGAGAACCTACTATTACTATTATATTAAAAGATGATGCTTCGTAAATCCTTGACGCAATAATTTTCAGCCTCAGAAAGATGTTTGTTTTACATAGAATCTGTGAAAAAAAGAACGTTTTTCTTAATTAGCTTTAGCCGCAAAGTTACAGTCTTCTACATGTTGATGTGGAAGTGGGGGGGGTGCGTGCATGCCTTATAAGACAAACAGATGTACTATTTCTTTTTCCTAATATTTTAACTGGAACAAGATAATATTAAATTAATTACCTACGAACCATTTGGAAGAGACACCCTCTGCCCCCAATAAGGGAAACAGTTGAAGAACTAAAGAAATTCACTCATTGCCTACAATACTAGACAAGATTCCTCTTCCCCATCCAACCACATATATTGATTAAACCAGGCGGCATGACACTTGCATTTACAGCATCAACTAGAAGAAAGGTCAGTGATAAATGAACCACCTTGACTACTACTGCAAACAAACGCTTCTTTCCGGTGCTCCAATCTCCTCATGAGACCAATAGAAGTAGAGTGGTGCTTGCTTGTGTCCCTCAAACTCACTCATCAAAACCATTACCTACTACTAAAGCTTCTCAAATTAGTATAAAAACCTAAAATACCAAATCATGACCAATTAAACCTTCAAATGAACCCCAACACTAGCAGCATCTTACCCACAGCAACCCCCTCAGCCATTTCAAGTCAAGGATAACTCTGAAGAAACACCAAGAAAAACTATTGTCATTCAATCCCTTTTTACATTCTGGTAATTTTTCCTTCACCAAAGCCTACTTCTGAACCCAAGTCTAATCCTTAGAATGTCTCCATTCACACCATGTATGCACAAAGCTTTTACAAAATCAACAGAACACCCATTCACCTTAATCAAAGGGCAAATAAAGCATACAGCATACTGCCTTGGCTCGGACCTACTAATGTATGATTGCCAAAGATGAACAGAGACCAAGTACTTTCTTCAGGTCATAATGCTGGCAATTCTGCCGCAACCAATCACATTGAGTGGATATAAACTGTCTCAAGAAGCACCTCTTCTTTTCTTTTCCTACACCGATGTGAAGAGCTCAACTCAAGTGGCAGCACATCATCTACAGAGAATCAATAGCAAATCTGAGATCCACATAGGACTACAATTGTTACTCTGAACATGTTCGCCTAAAGGCTGTTGAGGGTCATTTCTGAGGAGACATAGGAAAACTGGCCCCATAGTAGCTCAGTAAAATTCAGTTAAATGTTTTAGGGTGGATTATTTTTTTATGCTTTATCAGCAACTCTTAACACGAGAATTAAACTCAGACTTCATATACATTTGAGCTTTTTGCTATAATTCCAACTTGCCGTCATGCTGTTAGCGTGTGAATCTTTTGTCATCAAAACTAAATATGAAAATGAGGTTGCAAAATGGATTGACTAGCATAATTTGAGGCATCTCAACTTTTGATGCATATACGCTACAACAGGAAAAATATTGTCTACAAACCTGGCCTTTCTAACCGACCAATGAACTGGTTAGAGGAAACCTCAGGCTGCCAGCAAAATTGCCCCTCCTCCGCATTGTCATTTAAGGGTGCTTTATGCTTTCTGATAGATGGGTTCAAATTCTGCTCTTCACCCACCGAAAACCACTTGATTTGACAGGTTTCTAAGGGATTATTAGGATTCCTAGGAGAAAAACACAGCTCCTTATTTTTCTGTAGAGAAAAATCTCCAAACTTGCTCCTACCTTGAGAGTTGCTTGAACCAATGTCTTCAGTTTCTTGAACTGAACTTCTTTCCAGACTTCTATAGGAATCATTGAATAGACCCAACCTCAAGGACAGATCACACTGGAACCCATGTGGCTTCTCATGAGTATTCCCCAAATCTGCTGGTGAGATACTCTTGGCAGCAATTTCAGAACCACGGCGCGTCAAAAAGTTCCGAAAACCACCCATTTCAGCAGGCTCTGTAGCTGATGTGTGAATTGGCGTACCGACAAAAATAGTGTTGGAGGTCTTCTCTGGGACTTGAGAAACCGCATGGGGCTGTTGCATGTGAAAGTTATTCCCATAATACAAAGGATAAACTGAACCCGAGTTCAGTTGCTTGTTAGTTTCCCTTGTCATCAACTGACCACACCCAGGAGGAAAATTTTCATAGAGTAAAGGATAACCGCAAGAAGCAGCTACCTTACTTGTCTCAGCCAAATGGCGATTAGGATCTGATATCGGAATTGATGAATTTACTGCCATGGCAGGTCTTGCAAAGTTCAACTGACTGCTGCACTGAAGCGGTGACAACTGAGGACATTGCCTGTCATTACTGTTTTCTAAAACCCTAAGCGGAGTAGAAGGAGGCTCATGCATTCTTGGGCTGAGATAATTCCTGGGATTACAGTGCCGTTGGCTTCTTGAAGCTCTAACTGGAATGCAGCCTAGATTGAGGGCAGCTAAACAAAATTTAACAAAAGAAATGCTTTAACACTTCCAGCACATTTACTTCAAAACAATACTAACTGCAAATCGAAATTAAGCTTAACCTATACATGCTTTCCAAATTTACAACACATTGCAGCAAGTAGCTTACTTTTTGAGACTCTGAGCCATTGGCAACAAAAAAAACAACCCAAAAACGAAAAATCTAACTGGGATCCAAGAAATGTAAAAAAGATTAAAAAGAAAGAAAGAAAAAGTCAGTACCTTCAATACAAGGAGGCAAAAGTTCCCCAGTTTCAGTGGTCTCATCTCTACGAATAATGGTATTAATTGCATCATTAACTCTATCCCATAAAGTATCTGGGTTCATATACTCAGCCTAATTAAGAACAAAAAAACAGAAAAAAGTTTACAACATAAGAAAGCACACAAAAAACGACGATCCAACAATCAGAGATATAAAGAAAAATACCTCAGAGTTAGCTTTAGAATACATGATTTCTTCAGCTTTTAAGACAACAATAGGGAGCTTTTCTTGCCACTCTTTATTCTTTTTAGTAATGGCACTGTGAGTTTCATTGACGACCCTAATCAAACACATAATAACAGTAACAGTGTACAGTCAGAAAAATGCACAAAAAGAAAATCAAATAGAAAAACAAAAATGGAAATAAAAATGAAAAATAAGGAAGACCCAGAACCTGAAAATTTGTTGAATAACAGAACCTCTCATGGGTTGGTGTCTATCGCTATGCCAAGCCCTTCGCACACACTCATAAGGTCTTGGCCCTGGTCTCGGCATCTTCTTCACCGGTGACTCTCACTCTTTATGACAAAGAGAGAGATTTATACAAGGTTTTCTTTTTTTTTTTCTTTTATACACTACAGAGAAAGAGAGAGTAGTTTACTATAGTAATACAATAATAATAATAATTAATAGTAATAGTAATAAACCACTACTACAACATGGGTATGTGTGTAAGAGTGTGTTATTTAAGTAAATAATGGAAGAAGAAGAAGAAGAAGAAGAAGAAGATGGGTCAGTTCAATTTCTTATGTAGATTGTTTGTCCTTCAAATCAAAATCAAAAAAATTCCTGTTTTGCAAATGGGTGTTTTTTTTACAATTTTTATTTGTATATTTATTTATTTCTTTATATATTTTGTTGTTGCCTGGGGAGCTGTACAAAAGAAAAGAAAAGAAAAGAAAAACATCTATGAATAAGATAGGAAGGAGAAAAGAGAAAGAGTTTCCTTCTTTTCTTTTCTTTTCCCTCTAAACTTTTTGCCTACTAACCTAAGCCTATCATACTAGCATAAGCCTAAGCTTGCTAATAATTTTGGTGAGCTTCTAAGAATTAACATAATTTTTCATTAGGTCATTTTAATTTGGGGAAAGTATGTTTGGTCATTTATTAGAAACAAGAAAATTAGTAAAAAAAAAAATTGAAAGTGGGGTGGATTTTAAAAAGTTGCCTTTGCATATAAAATGTCCCATTAAAAAATCTCTATTCTTTCCCTATCTGCATGTTTTTCTTAGTTTGGGCACAAACTAAGATGACATCTCATCTTGCATTTTTCCTTTTAACAATTCTTTGTATTGTAGTATGACCAATGAAATGGGGTCTTGCTACTACTACTATTTAGGGGCTGTCACGGGCCAGGATCCTCATGCTTCTTCATTTTTGAAACTACAAACCCTTTTTTACCTCTTTCAAAAAAAAAAAAAATCCTTTTTTTTTCCAAAATAAATAAAAAGAAAACAAGAAATCCTTTTTTTTGTAAATAGAAATCCTTTTCTTTATATTCAAACTAGGCGAATTTCCGAGCTTCGCTCGGATGTTTCTAAATTTTATTTCATTTTTAAAATTTCTTATTACATATATTGATTTTTAAATAAAAACTAATGAAATTAATTAATAATTCTGAAAATTTTAATTTTTACTCGACTGGACCTCACCTTGATTATAAATAAAATATAAATTTTATATATTTAACTATTTTTAACTTAATTTTATTCAATTTGGTCTTTCCTTGAATATAAATATATAAATTTAACTATTTTCATCAGTTAATATTTAAATTCAACTATCAATAAATTAAATTTACATTATAAAAAGTATAAAAGAAAATGTGT
>CANYLF013824469.1:0-11289 GCA_948193215.1 Bocquillonia castaneifolia
AACTCGACTTGCACACCATCACAAGTCTCTTGAATGTAAGCATCTTCAATTGGAAAAACAGAATCAACTACCATTGCATCTTCATGTAGAATAACCATATCAACAATTGGCAAATTAGTAGAATCAATCAACGCATGCTCATGTGCCAAATCTGGAATAACCAAATCTAATGCACTTTCTTGAACATTGATGGAACTCAGTGGAATTACATCATAATCACGCTTTCGTTAATCTCCATTGATACCCATCAACATCATCCTCATCAAAATCGGATTCAACACAAGATTTTGAATTTATTGTTTCAACCTTATGCTCATCTTTAGATTTTGCCCTTTTTAATAACGAATAAACTTTTGACATTAGAATCTTCCCTTCGAGCTCAAACTCTATTCTCTGTAATTCAAATCGTCTCATTAAAGAATCAAATTTACTATCACTCATGGTTAACAAAACAAAGAAAAGATCACTCCCTCATATGTTTACTCACAAGAAATTTAGATGTTCAAATTGAATTCCTCAAAATTAAGACACAAGAAAAATAGAAATTAAAACTTGCGAACAAAATGGGTTTAAACAAATAAAAGCAGACTCAATATAACCCAAGAAAAGCTTTTGAAAAGCAAGAAACAAGTTCCACCCCCCAAAAACCTAATTTGAATCACCAAAACTAAAATAAACTAGTTCTAAATCTGAATTTTAACTTTGGGTAAAGAAACAATGCGGAATTAAGCAAAAACAACTCAAGTTGACACTAGAAACTCACGACCAAAAATTACGGTTTCCCTAATTTCAAATTTTTTTTTGTTGTTTTTTTATTTTTAGAAACACAATTTGCAAACCCTAAATTAACTTAGGTATGTGGTCCATAAAGTAAAAAAAAACAAGAATTTGCATAAAGAAACACAAAACAGGTTGCAGATTCAACAATTTCAATCCCACAACTCATAGAAATTTAAGATGAAGAGAAGATAGACTTGATTGGATTAAAGAAAACAACACAAACCTTCAAGCAATGCACTGATACCAATTGATGCGAAACCAACACCCTTGGAGCTTGATTGATTAAGCCAAACAACAATGGATACGTTCAAAAACTTAATTAGATGGTTTAACTAATTAAACATGATAAGGTCTCTACCTATATGGAGATAGAAAGCTTACCAATAATGTTGATTTTGTTTCCCCTAAGATCTAACTTGACGTTTGCAATTAAATTGGATGGAACTAGCAAGCTTAGCAATATAACTACTAAGGTCTCTAGTTATAAAAAGATGAATGCTTAAACAAGCTAAAACTAATAAGGTAATAGATTATTTAAGGTAGAATTTGAATAAACTAACACATAGTTTAATTCAAGAAATCAATAAGGAACACCTTAAAGATAATAGACAACGCCTAGGGTTTTTGCGTAAAGCAACAAAATTTTTATTAATTGAACTTATTAATTTTGACCAGCCCCTTAATCTCTTTATATAGGACTTAAACAAAGTAATTCTAATCCTAAACAACTAGGAAAATTCGGCAAAACAAACTTGGCTTGAAAGAAAAGCAAATAACAATAGAAATCCTAATCCTAGTTGGAAAACTAAAACTGGCAGATTACAACTCTAATATTGTGTCCCAATTCTGACCTCTTTAGAGACCTCCAATGAAAAAGTTTAAAACATATGAATTGTAGATATTTAAGTCTTCTATCCAACACATGTTGAATTTCCTTAATCCGAGTTGTATAGCAAACGTTATGGCCCGAACAAGCTGATGTGCTTAGGAAATCCGATTTTAACTTCCCAATTAGATTTGGAATTATGGATAAGTAGCCAACCCTTAGGATTAGGGTTTCGTCCAAACCTTGAGTTAACCCTTTGGAGATAGACTTTGTTGACCTTTGACCATTGACCGCATGGTTTACTTTGACTTTGACTTGTTTACTTTCTTGACTTTGTAGAATTAAGCTTATTAGATTGCTAATAACCTTATTGTCTTCAAATCATTTTCATCACCACTCAAAATATGGTCCATAGTCATTGGTCCATTGCTTCATACCTTGGTTCACATTACCATCCTTGAGCTGGAGTATTTAGCAGCTTGGCCAAAAAGCTCTCATCCAAAGTAAAATCATGACCTTTTACCTGAGATGTGATAATCTCAATCTCTGGATTTCTCCGGATGTTGGCATAGAAGCGCTTTACTAGATTAGGATATATGGGGCACGTATCAGTAAGTAGATGCATCCATCCTTGTAGCTTGAAGAATTCTAATAATACACATTCTTCATATGAAGATACATCATCTATGTATCCAGGAATGAGAAGTGGTTTATTATCAATGGTTTTTATTCTATAACTTGAGATCTCTGATGAGAAGTCAAGATCAGTTTGGAGTATGTCTGAGTGATTCACTAATAGTGAAATATGCATGATCAACTTTCCTTTGTTCATTTAAGCTGATAAGAATAAGAGAATATATACTAAGAATTGCTTTGAAGGAAGATAACAATGGTTTGAAATGGTGTATCAGGGAGTGAACTAGTCTGTAGATGAGAAGTTGAAGATGGAATGCTTTCTTTTGATGAGTACAAGAAAAATTTCAACGGTAGATCATGACATCAGTAGAGTCAGCTAAGGGGTTTCTTTAGTCAATAACATATGCTATTTAGGGAGCATAATGGTGCTCACAACTCGAGGTTTGAAAAATGCAGCCTGAGGTAAGTGATATGATCTTTTGCTTCTGTAACACACATTTGATCTTCTCCTAGAGATAATGGAGAATCTTAATTATTGACATGTGCATCAATATATTACTGTCATAATTATCAATTTATTTGAAAATATGTTGATAAAATTTACTGGCTCGTGCACATTTATATTCAAGCATTCATTAAGTAATTGAACTTGCATAGAACTCTACTCTGCTAAGCATATCTCTGTCAATTTAGTCTCTTGTAAACTTTAACATGAATCCAAACCCTTTCTCTAGCATTTCTCTTCAAAGTAAGTGTGGTCCTCAAACTAGTTAGGATAAGGTGTTTGTTAAAAATGTCCTTATTCCTATGATTGTTTTTGATATTTCTCTTTTGGAGAAACATGGAATGTTGGAAGTTTTTTATTGTCACGGTTGGCGTAGTTTACTAATCGATGTTAAGCCAATCTATCCCTTGTTAATCAAGCAGTTCTATGCAATCTTGTTTTCAATTCAAACACTCGTACCCTTAAATCTTTTGATAAGGGTCGAGATATTGTGTTAGATGATTTTTCCCTTTCAAGGATTATGAATATTCCTACTAAAGGGTGGGGGATTCAATCACTGTCAAACTGGTCTACTTATCCACTTTCTCCTATGGAACAGACTAGGATTGTGATGCTTAATGATTCCATTCAGTCCTATTGTGTTCCTTTTATTGATCAACTTTCAGCTTCCACCGAAATTCTTCATCAGTTGTTCTTCTACAATATATTGCCTAAAGATCCTTATTACCTTAACGTAACTGAGCAAGACATGTTTTTCATTTCCATGATGTTTTCTAAAAAACCATTGAATCTCCCAAGATCAATCTTGTCTTATATGTCTATTGTTGTCTCAAAGGATCTCCCTCAACCATATGGTGGAATTCTGACTCGTGTATTTGAGCACTTTGAAGTTGATTTAGATTGTGTTAAGTATGTTTTGAGAACACCATATCCTAGCTCAATACTTGATCGATTGTATTTGACAACTTTAGAATAAGAAGCTCTCTAAAGATCTAAAGGAAAGCAACCCATAGACTTATTTGAAATAGTGGGGAGTCAAAAGGTTAGTCCATTGTCTAATGTTGTTCTAGAGGATTTGAATCTGTCACAAGTTCAACATGTTGCTCAATCTTCCAATGCTCATTCATTGGAAGATATTTATACCGTAGTGCAATAGGCTAATTCTCGCTTAAAAGGCATGGAAAGATATTTGTTGTTTCTGAAAGAACAACAGGCACAAACTTCTCAGACGCAAACAAATTTGTTGTCTGTCTTGATCAATATATTCTCATCATCATCTTAGTCATTTGTTAAATGTCTATATGATCTTATAACTTGTTGCTCTGTTATAAATAAATTCTTTCCTTTGAATTGTCAAAACACAATGTTTGATGGTAAAACAATCTGTTATGATTGAGATTCAGAAAAGGATACATGAGATGTTTTCTTATTTGTTTGAAATCAAGAATAAAATCTCAATCTCAGAGAATAAAATCTCGCATTTAACTAAGTGCAATATCATCTAATATAGTATAAAAGCATGCACAAATATGTTTAAACAAAAAGATTAAACAAGACTGCAAATTGAGTATAAGGCACTTTGTGAACAGGAAAAGTTTATGTAACTTGTTGAAGAGCATGAATCACACAATGATGAATGTCATACTTCATATAATGAAAGAAAATTTACCTGACCATCATATTAAATCTAACTATAGCCATACGCGCTTAAGATAGATAAATTTTGTAAATTTGTTTTCCTCTTTGTCATGATTAATCTTGATCAATGCATTTCTTGATTTATATATACATATGTAGTAAAATTGATTTTATCTAAATTTCGAGGATGAAATTTTTTTAAGGACGATGAATTGTAACACCCTTAAAAATATAAATAAAATAATAATAATAATAATAATATACTGAAAAATAATATAAGTTGTAGGATTTATATATATAATTGCAAAATAAAATTTTTACAATTTGGTTCGGGTGTAATTGTAAGAAAAATTTCTATAAAGGTTAAGTTATAATTTACCAAATATCTAGGCAGTAAAGTAGTAATTAACCATTTTTATAAAAAAAAGAAAGGAGGAAGGAAGAAAACGTTCATCTTCCTTCATTCTCTGCACACACACACACACACACACACATATATATACACACATAAAACTCTCTCAAATTTCTAACTCACATAACTCTCACATACGGAGTTAGAATCAAATGATTTTGGCATAGATTCCTGGCCTCTCAAGCTTCATTTTAAGTGGTCAATTGATAGAATTTTACCGGGTAGAATTTACCGGGGGGGGGGGGGAGGTAGCAGTTACTGTTCACGCACTGCAGCTGTCACTATTCATGGTACTGTAGCAGTTAATGTTCACGGTAGTGTTCATTGACAAAATGTGCTGTTGGACTCAAATTTTCATGTTGATTTCAATTATGCAATTGAAATCTATAGATTATTTCCTGGTAATCTATAAAAACCTTTTTATATAATTTTAGCGGTGTTTTTAAATAAATAATTTGAATAATAATTGTGTTCTAAAATTAGTAAAATTATGTTGAACATTAATTTGTATAGGTTTTGGATAAAAAGCCTCGGAATTGGAGCAAGTGGAATATAATCGCTAGTCAGGTAAGGAAACAAGTTATTTTTTATATGTAGGGGTACCCCGGTTGTACCACTAGATTATTGAGATGCATGCTGAATGTTAATATTTAATTGTTGTGTGAAATATAAATAGGTAAATTTAATTATTATGGTATATTCATTAAGTAAATAATTATTAATACTAATTATGTTAATTGTTTTTGTGGTTTGGATGATGTGATTATTCTATATTGTGAGAATTTAGTAAATTATTAAGTGAAAATGATATTATCATTATGAGATGAAGTTGTTATTTGATTGGTTTGTTTGTGTTTGGTTTGGTAAGGAGTTTGACTGTTTAAATGATTGGTTAGAAATTGGTAACCCAAATGATGAGATTGAAAGTATGACGACCCCTAGAAAAGTGAAAAGGGGAAAATGAATGATTTATGATTGGGCAACAAGAGGATGTTCCCAATTAAAAGATGAGAAATTGAAAAAAAAATGTGATCGGCTTAAATTTCCTTTAACCTTTCTTTTAGATAATTTAACAAGATATCAAAATTGATTATGATGTGTTGTGATGTGGAATTAGTTGACTTGCGAATTTTTGAGCTTGATTGAAAAATTGTGATGTGTTGTGAGTTAAATTGGTTGTGAATGTGATTATATGATGGTGGAAATATGCTTGTAAAATGCTGTGTGAATTTGTGATTGTGTTTGAAATGGCCATGCATTGACTCGGGGATAAGGTTGTGTGTTTCAGGTAAGCTGAGTCGGTGGGATGGCTGCCTCTTTGAGGGATGGCGAGACTGAGCCGGTGGGATAGTCTCGTAGGTGGCTACCTATTTATATTTGTGATAGAATGAGAAAATCATTTGGTGAGGATTTGGTGAGGATGAGTCATCCACCCGGTCTTGTGATTGAATGTGTATTTTTGGAAATTCTTGTGTAAATGGTTGAATTGTTATTACGGTTTGATATTGATTAAATTGAGATTTGATGAATTTGTTGTGATGATGTTGCGCCTCACATATATTTGAAATTTATGAGAAAGGCGGCTGTGTGCGAATATATTACCTTTCTCATAAGTGGATCATTTATTTGTGGTGATTAATGATAAGATTTTGATAATGTGGGATTGTTGAAATTGTGAATTTATGAATTGGTGAGAAGTTGAAAGTATTGAGATAATCATGGATAACATTACAGTTGTTATGTCAATATGTGTAATTGATATTGTACTTGTTTTGATGATGACAGTGTGATGAAATTACTGTGCTATGAATATTGAGTATGTTACATTTGATATATCTTCTATAGCATGATAGTTATAGGATGACATAATTATTAAGATAATGCAAAATGATATTAGATAGTTTAAATAAAAATGACATTTATAATAAAGATTAGTATTGGAAAATTATATGTGATGGGGATTATGATTTATGATTTAAATTTGTTATATGTTGCAAATTTGTTTGCTATACTTAATGCATTTATATGTTGTGTTAGATTAATGTAAAATGGCATTTGATGTCTGTAAACAAGGAAGTCTTAGAAAAAGACTTCAAATATTAAGATAATTATAATCATATATACATGGTTATTTCTCACTAAGCATCAAGCTCATTATTTTCCTTAATAATCCAGTGCTGCGGGAAAATCAAATAGGAAGGGAAGGCTATTTTTGGTAAAGCTCCATGTGGCTAGACTCCAGCGATCTTAGGAAAAAGTATATTTTAATTATGAATATTATTTTAAAGATTAATTATTAACTAGTAATAATAATTTAATATTTTATTATAATATTTTTTTTGAAAGTTTATTATATGATAAATTCAATATTTTTAGTGAGCATATACTAAGTATCTGCATGTAGACACTGAATTTTTGGATGCAGGTTCATGGAAGTGGCGCAGGAGCCTAGTGACGAATACGGTCTAATTTGGACCACTCTGTCACCCAGTTTCTCGTAGAAATGAGTTGAGGAAAATGAAAATTATTTCAAGTGTGTTAAATATTTTCAAAAAATATTTTTGACTTAATTAATGGTCTGAACAGATGTTTAAATATATGTCCGAACCTTTAATATGGCCCACATAAAAATGAACATCCGGCCGAATGGTCATTGAAGGTCCGGCCAGATCTTTATTATTTTCAAAATAATTGGAGCGTCTACACGATCTGACGGGGGGGTGATGGGTGATGATCTGTCACACCTCACCATTTAGAAAAGCAGATTCTCATTTTAAGAAGAAACCCTAATTTTTCAGAGCTATAAAAAGAAAGAGATAGTAGTGAGAAAAAAAAAAAGGCCATTACGGAAGAAAAAAAAGACACAAACACACACACTCTTTTCCTTGTAACTTGTTTTCATAGAGTTTCCGAACAAGGAAACTTTCTTCAATCCAAAAGCTCACTTCTACCTAAAAGTGGTAACATACCTCCATTCTGAGGGCAACCAACCATCCACGGAGCATCCATGCATTCAGAATAAGCACATTTTCATATTTGTGTTCTTTTAGTTATATTCTGTAACTTTTACATATTTCTCGTACAAATTTGGTTTTACATTCTAACTGTATATGAGTTTTACATGAAACTAGGAGGATGTAGAGCCTCTCACTTTAGAGCACGGAGCCCTGTAACTCCAGCCTCAAAATTTCACAGCGTCTTTTGTCTTAGATTTTTTGTTGTTGTTATAATCTGTTTTAACTATCCAAAGTGGATCCTTAAGAGTCTATATGAGTTATCATTAGCTAGTATACTGTGTATTTGTAAGAAAACACAAGAATACTGAAAAAGCTCGGGGAAGACAAATTGCAGGTCCGGCCGAATTTTCAAAGATCCGGTCAGACGTTCAGCCTGTTCCAGATGTCCCACCCCCTACTTAAATTCAGATATTTGGGCCTGACCTAACTAGAACATTCAGCCGAATGATCAGAGGTCCAGCCGGACCTTCACGATGCAATGGAGAAGATAGAGATTTCGGAACCGTAAATTGACTAAACCTTCAAGGTCGGTCGATTCATCCTCTCCGGGATGAATCAACCGATCGGTAAGATTTCTTCATGACTTTTATGCAAATCACCTAGATCTGTTTGTAAATAATTAATCGGATCTATAATTAATTAATCCGGTAATAAGTACCATAAAACGGTAGAAACTCAGTTCACCTTTCCTTTCTTTAAGGGTGTATGTATATTATTATCATTTCAATATTTCGGGTAAATAATAAATGAATTAATGTGCAAATGTTAATCCTTCAAAAATAAAGAAAAATATAAAATATATTAGAAACTGACTATGGATGTTATGCATGTAAATAAAAAAGGAAATAATCCACTCGATTAATCACTATTAAAACAAATAGAAACTCACAAAATCAAGTCAATCGCAATCAATCAATCAGGGTTAAATATAATAAACTTGATGCAGAACTAAAATTTGATTAGAAACAATATTAAGAGCACTCATTCATTGCATCCTACTTTTTAGGGTGATTTATCACTTTATATTGTTTGTCTCTGGTGGGAAACAATGACCTCATTACTTAATTAAATGGGAAATTGCCCCAAGTATGGAGGACTCATTCCGAACCCAGAAATCATCTGGTGTGATGACGAATGGGGATTCCTAAGGAATCTACCTGTTTGTTAATCACTAGGTGATCCTGATGCAATTCAGGTGGCGACTCCACGGCTTTCATGAAAATTAAAAATCCATTTAATGAGTAGGTCACCATTGCTATTGGACACCAACCAACGGGCAACGGTAACAAAAACGCGTCCCAGGTACTCTGTCCATAGTGGTGACTCCACTAGGGAAGTTTTTTACAAATAAAAATGAATGAAGATTCCGAGCAATTTCCCATCTTTTTAACTAATATGGTTATTGTTCTCCTTTGCATTGCGCGTAATTCTGCATTTTTAGGGTCCTTATAAACCCCGGTACCATCTATAATGCAATCCAATGATTCGACACCAATTTCTTGGATTGTATTATCGATAGACCACTCACAGTGATTGGGATTCCTACCTGGCTTACCATTTTAGCAATGGTTAATGAGTCATGGTTAATGGGAAGCCCATACTGGATCTCCTACCATCTTAGCAATGGTTAATGGGAGTCCGACTCTATGGGAGCCTTCTTAACCAAACCAAAAAGTCAAAAGCCCAGCATGTAATGACAAGTAGAAGTTTCCACTAGGTTGCACCCGCTAATCTTGTATATTGTAATGTTACCATGAGTATCTATGATTATCAAGCCTAAAAGCCTATGCCAAAACTCTAGGTGGGGGCAGAAGGATAACAGACTCAATTATCATAGATGCTATTATTTCCTAGGATAGTTTGAGAGAACGTTCTTATACGACAATACTATCATCCCCTGTTGATGAAATAAAGTACCCCAGCCTACCTAGGATATGGACTTTTGACCAACGGAATACGTGTGCAGGAGAAATAAGGTTGGAAGGCCTACTAGTTGGTAGTATTTATTACTTTTACAACTAACGGTTTTCTTGTTTCCTTGTCATGCATACATGCATCTACATCTCATGCATGTTGCTAACGCTTTTATTTTGCAGTAAACACTAACTCTCAGTCGGCCTGGAAACGAGTAGGAAGATTGTTGATTAGAGACTGTGATAATTTGGGTGAATTCAATCTCAACAAGGATGTCTGGACCAAGTCAGAACTTTAATATGGAGGCTCTGATGACTTCCATAAGAACTATGATTAGAGAGGAGGTCTAGAATGCTGTTAACACTGATAGGACACCTGAGGATCCGCCTCCTGAAGGGGAAGACAAAACTGATGACCAGGATGCTATTTCAACCTTGACCAGGAAAATGGAACAGTTGCAAGATATAGTCAAGGGAAAGAAATCTGAAATCAACTTTGACCTTGATAGCATGGGAGTCAGGGGTATGAAGAAGTTGCCTCCTAAGTTCACTATGCCTGACATGCAAAAGTTTGATGGGATGGGAGATCCTAAGCTCCACCTCAAATGGTATGGTTCAATTATGGCTACAACACCCCTTGATACGGAGCCAAAAGTTGGAGTGTTTCCTTTATCCCTCATAGTTGTGGCCCAAGACTGGTACCATCGCTTGCCCTCTTCGATCCAAGTGGACTGGAGGGAATTGTGTGAAGCTTTCATTGGCCAGTACTCATACAATGCTAAACGTGAAGTGTCACTTTGAGATCTTGAGATGACAGTGCAATGGCCTAACGAATCCTTTGCTGATTTCCTTACCCGCTGGAGGAATAAGGCTGCTCTATTAAGAGACAAACCTTCAGAAAAAGATCAAGTTAGAATAGTGGTCAGAAATGTACTTCCAAATATGGTACAAACTCTGAAAATCATGAACCCAAGAACTTTTAATGATCTTTACGATGATGGCTTACAAGTCGAGGAGATGGAGGCCGATAAAAGGAGAAACCCAAAGGGCAAGTTTAACTTTGATCGTCTTGCTATGCAGTCTGGAGATTCAGCCAAAGTAAATATGATCAGGCCTCACAGGCAGTTCTCAAACTTCAACCTTCCACTATCAAAAGTCTTTCAAAGATTGGAAAAGCAGGGGCTCTTAACCCTAGAGCTAGCAAAGACTATTCCTAACCTTGAAGCTCCGAACTATGTTCCAAATGCTTACTGTGAATTTCATCATGTTGACGGGCATCATACTAATAACTGTATCAAACTTAAATGTGCAGTCCAAGACTTGATTGATGCTGGAAAGGTCACAGATCCTGAGGCGGGGCAGTCGAGTACTTAGAGCGGCGATGGTCAAAATTCTAGCTCTTAGCCCAACTTATTGAACATCTGTTGTGCTTTTCCTATAATGTTGTTGTCGCTATTTTCTAGTCAATGATAGAATGTCTGTTTCCTTCTGTTTAATTAGCATCTCTTTCATGGCATGAATGCACTACATCAATCATCTATAATCTTGTTTGACATTAATCC
>CANYLF013824663.1:0-11189 GCA_948193215.1 Bocquillonia castaneifolia
CCCTTAGTTATATGGAACTAAGATCAATAATTATAATTTGATGAAAGATAGAATTGAAATAAACTAAACATAGTTTAATTTCAAGAAATTCAAAAGGAACACCTTAAGAATAAAATGTAACGCCTTATAGTGTTGCATAAAACAAACATAATTTTTTTTATCGATTAATCCATTATTATTGAATTGGCTGAATACAATAGAGCACTATTTATAGTGTTCCAAAATAAAACCTAAACCTACAAGGACAAGGCATGTACGGCCAAGCCTTAATGAACTAGGAAAAAAATAAATCCTAATATAATTAGACTAAAGTGCGGCAACAATTCCTTTTGTACAAAGGAAACAATTTGATTCCCAAATAGGCAAGGATTTGGTGCGGCCATAATAAGGAAACCAATCAAAAAGAAGTAAATGAAACCTATTCTACTTGGTAAATTATAATAATATTCCTATTCTAATACATATATTGCGGCTCCTTTACTCCCATAAAGTGCGGCTGCTCCATAAAAGCTTCTAGGGTTTTTATTAGTTGACTCCTTGACCATCTTAACCATTGACCATTGATTTGTTGACCCCTTGACTTATTGACCTTTGATTTCAACTTTGTTGACTTGACTTTGATTTTCAGCTTGTTAGAATACAATTAAACTCATAATTCTCACAATCTTCAAACTCAATGTCATCAATAAATACTTCATATTTGAATTCAATCTTCATGAATTCGAATTGCAAGACTCCATGTATGAATTCAAAGCTTGCAGCCATTGGTCGTTTACTTGATACCTTAAGAAGCTCACAGATTGTAAGGTGTGGTCACTGTTTATTATAAATGATCTTCTGCCTTATTTTTTTACTACATTGGATCACATCACTACAGTACCATGAATAGTATTATGAATAGTCCCTATGGGCCCACACTAGGGTCCACTTGTAGTGTGAGCTCCACATTGAGGTCCACTCATGGTGCCCGCTGGTAGGGTCCACGTGTGGCCCGCCAAGTCACCGATACAAATGGTGTCAGAATTAAATTCTGAAAACATCACCGGATTCCTCTCAAGCTCTAGATCACAGATATATAATCAGTTTTAATAAATAATAAACAGATTTAACAGAAAATGAAAAAATCTATTTATAATTTCTTACATCAGATCTGTAAATTCTACCTGATAAAACCCTATTAAGAACATCTTTAAATGAAGGTTGAGAGGCCATGAATCCATAGAAACCAGAATCATTTGATTCTAACTCCATATGTGAAAGTTATGAGAGTTAGAAATTTGAGAGAATATATATATATATATATATATATATATATATATATATAAGTGAACGAGAGATGGGACGGGAAAAGAAACGGCTCCGAAGAAATAAATTGGGGTTCCCAATGCTTCTCCACGCCCAACGAGCTGCGCCAACCTCGGGATCTCAATGCCCTCCTCTCTTTCTTTCTTTTCTTTTCTTTCTTTTTTTTATAATAATAGATAATTACCACTTTAATCCCCAGATATTTAGTAATTTACAACATAACCATCATAACAATTTTTCTTTCAAATACATCCGGACTAAATTATAAAAATTCTTTTAAGTAAAATTTACAAATCTTCTAAAATATTTTATTTATTTATTTTATTTTAGGATGTTACAGATGGTCCATCCATCCGCCTCCTTTGATTCTCCCTCTTCCATGGGGCCCATTCTAAAATGTTAAAAAGTGGAGAATAATCAGTAGTCATTAGTTGGCCTTAGTGACTTCAATCAATCTTATTTTGAGCTTAACAACTTTTACTTGGTGCCTAACCAAGTTTCCAAGTGTGTAGGTTGAGTTTAATAATGCACAAAGGAAGATTGGAAAGTGACTTGTAATGTACGCCCATGATCAAGGAAATCTCGCCCGTGGCATTGTATCATATCAGCAATTTAGGAATCGCCCCCGCAGCTTACCACCAATCTTGCCTGTGATTTGGAAATCACGACCGCGACTTGAAGACCAAAATTAGGATTTCAAACCAAGCTACCGGAACTTGTTTTCGTGCCCACAATGGTGAAATTCCCCTGCGATTTCACTGGAGTACAATGGATTCAATTATGGCCGCGATCGCGACCACAATAATTGTTCCCATGAAAAAGGAACAGAAGGCTTGTTTTCAAGTCATCCTGGCTAGTGAAATCGCACCTGCGATTAGCAAGATCACCCCCATGACTAGGAAGAAAACTTCGAGGAAAAAAAACTCCAAGGAAAAACTAGTCATTAAATTGCTTTATGAAAAGCACACCCGCAACCAGTAAAATTGTCCTATGACCTGATACAATGCAGAGCATTAAATGCACATGTTTCGAGTTATTAGAAACAACTTATGGCTTGTCTCTAATAACTAGTCTTGGGTATTTTGGTTATAAATATCCATCATAAATGTCTTTTAAGTAAGACACACATTTTTCTTAATAGCCAAAACTCTTGCAAATATATCTCTCAAGTTCTTTGTAATTAATTCTTTATGAATCAGTTGTGTGTGCGTAGATAGAACTTTTTAAGCATTCAATTGGGAATAATTGCTTGGGTAGAGAGTGTCTATTACCTTGTACAAGTGTCAATCTTGTTAGATTGGGAAACACTTGGGTTGGGTTTGGTGTTAGCCTTGTAAATACTAGGTTTTAGAGTTAGCCTTGGTAAAATTCTTGTAAAGTTTTAGTGTGATCCTAGCAAACACTAAGTTGTGAGTCAACTTGATAAAACTCTCATTGTACATCCTTGGTGGATTAGTGGAACCCAAATTATTTATTGGGAGAGTGTATGTATGATAGTGGTTGTCCAAACCACTATAAATCACTTGTGTCCATCTTATGTGCTTAAAGCTAAACATTTTTAAATTTCTAATTCCGCACCAATTCACCCTCACTTGGTATTTCAGTTGATATTAGAGCCTAGTTGTTCATTTCTACCTTTATTAGGAGTAAAAGATCAACCATGGGGAGTGAGAGCTTCAGTAGCTTGAGACCTTACTTCAATGGAAGTGATGGAAGTGACTATTCATATTGGAAAGTTAGAATGTAATCTTACTTGGATAGTGACCAAACTAATGTTTGGGATCAAGTCCTAACGGAATGAAAGCCACCAACATAAACGGTTGGAGAGGTGACGACAGTAATCAGGAGAAAGGATTTGGTGAACACTCATATGAAGAATAATGGCAAGAATCATAGAGCCATGTCTATTCTCTTTTGCTCATTGTCAAGAGAAGAATGCTCTAGGATTCAATATTGCACCACCGCCTTCTCAATTTGGAAGACTCTAGCCAACTACCATGATGGTACTACCTCGGTGAAGAACAAGAAGGTAGAACTCTTGGTCTATAAATATGAGACCTTCAAGAGAAAGGCAAATAAGAATGTCACCACCCTCACCAACCGGCTTCTCACATTGGTGGAGAATCTAAAGAAGCTTGGCAAGATCTATAGGCTGAATGATGTAAATAGGAAGATCTTGCGATCCTTGCCAAGGAAGAAATTTAAGGCTAAGATCATGTCTATTGAAAAATCCAAAAATCTAGCCACCATTGCCATTGATAAGCTCATAGGCAGCGTCTTGATCTATGAGATGAACCTCATCAAGGGTGAGGAAGATGAGAAGCTAGAAAAGAAATAGAAGAAGAAGAAAAGAAGAAATCATTTGCTTTCAAGTCAACACAAGAGCATAGTAATGATGAAAGAAGAGAAGAGAAAGCCAAGGAAGCCATAAAAGAAAAGGACTTAATACTACTATCCAGGAAAGTCTTGAAGTTCATCAAGAAGAGATATGGCTTTCCTAGCAAGGACAAAGAGAGAGGAAGGAAGGACATGAAGAAGAGTTGCATGGTCAAGTGCTATAAATGTGGCAAGAAATGGTATATCAAAACTGAATACCCCACTCTAAAAGGAAGGCACAAAAAGGGTTTTGTGCTAATTAGAATAACAATGACTTACCCTCGTCCAAGGAAGTTGATGAGAGTGATGATGATGAGACCGCCAACCTAGCATTCATGGCTATCGACAACTCTACTCATGAGGTACACACTCCTTGTTATCCATCTTCTTCTTCTTCTTCTTCCAAAAGTGATGATGATGATGATGCCAAAGAGCTCATCAAGGAGCTCAACTCCAAATACACTCTTTATCACTCTAAGATTATTGAATATCAAAAGAAGTGTGTAGAAAGTGAGAAAGAGCTAAGTGAGCTAAAGGCTAATGTAGAAGTTCTTAAATCCTTCAGTCTAGAAATTAAGGGGCTTCTACAAGAAGCACTCACTAAAACTTCAATAATGATGACTCTTTCTAAAAAGAATGATTCACTGAACAATGAAGTTGAGGAGTTGAGAGAATCCATCACCAAGTTTCATAAGGGAAAGGAAAATCTTGATACTTTATTGGTGTCACAAAGGGCTCCCCTTGTGAGACATGGTTTAGGATTCTATGAGGCTTCAACCTCTTACACTCCTCCTAGAACAATCTTTGTCAAATCATCATCACCACCATAATTTTCAAGTGTGGATGTTGCTAAGACTAAGAGTCGGAAGCCTAAGTCTAAGCAAGAGCATAAGCCAATCAATGGCTCATTGGCTAAGAAGGGAAAACCTTCACTAGGCAAGCCCCAAGGTAAACCTAAAAGAGGGTAAACCACAGGGCAAGCCCCAAGGTAAACCTAAAAGCAAACCTCCTTCCAAAAAGCCAAGTGCCCAAGAAACACTACGCTAAGAGGTAAAGGCATTTAGCAAAAGGACTTCCGCTCCCAGTGTTCATTGTCATTATTGCATAAGGCAAGGACACATCAATATGTTTTGCCATATAAGGAGGGAGCATCTTAACTTGGGCAACATTGATTATGCTAACCCTCAAGGACCCAAATTCATTTGGGTACCTAAAAATAAGTAAGTAACTTGTTTATGTAGTTATGCTCAAAGGCAACCATTGGCGTAAGCTTATGATATTTGGATGGTGATGCTCCAAGCACATGACTGGCAATTCAAAGCTTTTCTCTAAACTTGAGAAGAAGAAAAGTGGAGCCATCACATTTGGTGACAATGCTAAGGTTAAAGTAATTGGCATTGCCACCATAGGTAATAACTCTTCCACTTATATTGAAAATGTGCTTTTGGTTGATGGTTTGAAGCATAACCTACTTAGTGTAAGTCAATTATGTGATAAAGGATTCAAAGTCACTTTTGACTTGAACACTTTCCTAGTCACCAAGTCATTAGAAGAAAAGGTAGTGTTCAAGGGCAAAAGATCTAAAAATGTCTACAAAATTAACCTACATAACCTTTCTAATCAAAATGTGTAATGTCTTATATCTATTAACAACGATGCATAGCTTTGGCATAGGAAACTTGGGCATGCAATCATGTAGTTGCTTGAGAGCCTAAGCAAGGGGGAGCTTGTAAGAGACTTACCAAAGATTAAATTCTCCAAGGACAAGATGTGTGAAGCTTGTCAAAAGGGAAAGCAAGCAAAGTCCTCCCTAAAGCCAAAGAACTAAGTAAGTACTTCTAAACCCCTTGAATTGCTTCACATGAACTTGTTTAGTTCAACCAAAGTAGCTAGCTTAAGTGCAAAATATTATGTATATGTCATTATTGATAACAACTCTAGATATACTTGGGTTACATTCCTAACTCATAAAAGTGATACTTTTGATGCTTTCAAATCTTTAGCAAAAAGTGTTCAAAATAAAAAAAAGGTTATTTCATAACTACCTTGAGGAGTGATCATGGAGAAGAATTTGAAAATGAACTTTTGAAGAGTTTTATTTGAAAAGAGGTATTTCACACAATTTTTCATGTCCAAGAGCTCCTTAATAAAATGGTGTTGTTGAAAGAAAGAATAGGACATTGACTGAGATGGCTAGAACTATACTCATTGATGTTAATACATGATGTTATATTTCGAATAGAGTTTTTAAAAACCAATTTTGAGAAAAACCTCTTATGAGCTTTAGAATGGTAAAACACCCAACATTTCTTATTTTAGAGTATTTGGTTACAAGTGTTACATCTTAAACACCAAGAACAATCTTGGGAAATTTGCATCGAAAATGGATGTTGGAGTCTTTCTATGCTATTCTACTTCCAGCAAAGCTTATAGAGTCTTTAATAAAAGAACTCTAGTGGTTGAAGAATCCATGCATGTTACCTTTGTTGAAACTAGTAAACTTGATCTTGTGAAAGGTAGATCTTGTGAAAGGTAGTTCTTATGATGATGTTGTAGGTGACTTTGAAATGCTCACAATTGGAGAGAATGGGCATTAATCAACAAACGAGCTTGACACATGCAAATGGGGAAACTAGTGATGATCAAGCTCAAGTGGATCACCATCAAAAGCATGGAGATCTTCCACGTACATGGATCTTCTCCAAGGATCATCTAAAGGACAACATCATTAGTTAGACCTTTAAGGGTGTAAGTACTCGAAACCAACTTAAGCTCTTAGATTCTAATCTGGCATTCCTATCTTAAATTGAGCCTAAAAATATTGATGAGGCCCTCCATGAGGAGAGTTAGGTGCTTGCAATGCAAGAAAAGCTCAATCAATTTAAGAGGAATAAGGTTTGGGACTTAGTCCATAGGCCTAAGGATCATCCAATCATTGGAACTAAATGGGTGTTTAGGAAAAAAATTGGATGAGCAAGTTTAAGTCACTCTAGAAACAAAGCCCGATTGGTTGCCAAAGGGTATAACTAAGAGGAAGGCATTGACTATGATGAGACCTTTGCCCCCATTACAAGATTAGAAGCAATTAGGATTTTACCTGCTTTTGCATCATTCATGGATTTTAAACTTTTTCAAATGGATGCCAAATGTGCTTTTCTAAATGGTTTCATTGAAAAAGAAGTGTATGTTGAACAACCTCCTAGTTTTAAAAATTTTGAATTTCCTAAACATATTTTCAAACTTTCTAAGGCCTTGTATGGGTTAAAACAAGCTCCTAGAGCTTGGTATGAAAAGCAGTAATTTTCTTTGTGAAAATGGTTTTATAAAGGGAAAGGTTGACATAACTCTCTTCATAAAAAGGCATAAGCACGATATTCTCATTTGTTCAAATTTATGTGGATGATATTATATTTGGCGCTACTAATGAGAGTTTGTGCAAGGAATTTTCTAAATGCATGGCTAGTGAACTTTAGATGAGCATGATTGGTGAGCTCAATTTCTTCTTGCGATTACAAATCAAGGCAAGGATGGCATCTTCATCAACCAAGCCAAGTATACAAAGGACTTGATCAAGAGGTTTGGGATGGATGGATGCAAGCCAAGCAAAACTCCCATGAGCACAACCACAAAGTTGGACAAAGATGAGAAGGGTAAGAATGTAGATGAAAAAAAGTATAGAGGTATGATTGGCTCACTTATTTATCTTACATATAGTATACCCAATATTATGTTTGCCATTTATTTGTGTGCACGCTTTCAAGCATGTCTTAAAGAATCACATATGCATGCCGTCAAAAGAATTTTAAAGTATTTACATGGCACAATGTATTTAGGACTATGGTATCCTAAAAGTGTTGCATTTGATTTGGTTGCATACTTGAATTTTGACTTTGCCAGTAGTTTGATGGATAGGAAGAGCACTTCCGGTGTATGTCAATTGCTTGGTTTCTTAGTGTTCCAAGAAACAAGTTAGTGTTGCTTGTCAACCGCAGAGCCAAATATGTATCGACGGGTTGTTATGGATCACAAGCCTTGTTTATGAAACAATAATTGAGACATTGTGGAATTAGTATTGATCACATTCCCATCAAGTGTGAAAATACTAATGCCATTAATCTTTCAAAGAACCCAATCCAATATTCCAGAAGTAAGCACACATTAGACATCATTTTTTAAGAGATCATGTGCAAAAAGGGGATGTTATGTTAGAATTTATTAACACAACTAACTAGCATGCTGACATTTTCACAAAACCTCTCAATGAAGATTTCATGAACTTCATTAAGAGAGAATTGGGGAAGCTAGATAGAAATTCCTTATGATTTTCAAATGCTTTTAAAACTTTTGTACACTTGAATTCATATACATTGGACACTAAATGAGTACCTTGGATTTACTATCATAACCCTAAGGTATCATTTAAGTCTTAAGGATACTTGGAACCCATTGGTATTTGAAAATCCAAAGTTTTCCTTAAAATGTGTTGTAACTATAATTCACGGTCGCGGTGCAGGAAATCACGGTCCTGACATTACTTAAATTTTTTTGGAAAGCTTTTGTTTCTCGAATCACGTCCATGATTTCACAGTCGTGGTCGCAATCAAGATATATTTTTACAAAATACTAAATAATTTGAAAATGCAGTCGTAATTTCCTAAATCGCCCCCACCATTTTTGAAGATTTTAAAAAGATTTTCATAAATTTTTATAGCTATCATATCTTTGTGATCGCGGTCGCGATGGCTAAAATCGTGGTTGCGACCTCATTCAAAATTTGACCGTTACAGTATTTACAAAAACTATGGTCATGATTACCTTAATCACGCCTGCGACTAACGCAAATTTTTCAAAAATATAGCTGTTTATAGCCATTCGAAAATGGCTAATTTCAAAATTTATGGCCTTTTCTACCAAATGGGTCTTCCAACATGCCTATAAATACCCAAAATGCATATGAATGAAATTTTACACTTATTTTTCCTTATTTTAAGGCTTATTTACATTATTTTCTCTTTTACTCCTCCCTTTCTAAGCCTTAAAACTCAACTTTTTCTTCCATTTTCTATTTTTTCAAATATCCACAATGGTCAAAAAACTATCTAGAGCCCAAAAAGGCAAGGATATTGCTAAAGACCCTCCTCCACACCTAAAAAGGGCAAGAACCTTTTGGATTTCTATTAAATAACAAAGTGTCAACACCCAAAGAACCAATCCCATACCTCCCTCATCTGCCCAAGCCCAAACACAACCATTTCCAGCCACTCAAAAGCCAAAAACCATGTGGGACTTGTTGAATATGGAAGAGAAGGTTAGGTGTTGAAGCATTAGCCTAAGGGACTTTATGGAGACTAAGATCATTAGTATTAAAGCCTTGAAGGACATGGAAATCAAGGATGAAGCCAGGGGTTACTTGGGAAACCTCAAGTGGGAACAATTTGCAAAACCTAAGTACCCGGGCTATCAAAACTTGACTTGTGAGTTTCTTTCATCTTTGACAGTTAACAAGAAGTTAAGTGGGGATGGAGGACACTATAGGATGAGCTTCAAGCTCTTTGGGAAGGAGTAAATTCTCCCAAAGGAGGCCTTGATGCTTGCTTTGGATTCTCTAGAGAAGGGATCATGAACTTCAATGAATTCAAGATGGATATAAGGGAATTATAGGGTGAGATATGGGTGTCAAGAAGGGTTGTCACTGCTTACGCCCAAGCCCAATTTCTCAAAACCCTTTGCCCCTTTGTTCTACACAAAATCATTTGTAATTCTATTTTTGCCAAAAAGGAAGGCAATGTCAAATTTACATAAAACAAACTCCTTTTTTCTCTAATGTGCTCTCAAAAAGAAGCATGTCCGAACCTCTTACTTCTTCATAGATCACCTCTTGCACCTCTAAACTTCTAAGAGTGAAACAATCATTGTTGGCTCTTACATTACCCAAATAGCCCAGTTCCTAAAATTTAACCATACCAAACCCCAAGCCTACCCACTTTCTAAACCCCTTTTCTCTTGTTCATGGGGTGATGGACTTGAACTTTTTCACCAAAAAGGTGAATATATTGAGGAGGTTACCCCATAATTCTTATGAGTATTTGGGTGGGAAAACTGATGATGATAAGGAAGAGGAGAAGGAGGCAAAAAGGAAGCAAAGGGAAGAGGAAGTAGAAGCAAGGAGAAAGGCAAGGGAAGAACAAGCCAAGGCTAGGCTTGATGCTAGGCAAGAAGAAGGTGGAGATATTCCTTTTGATGAAGAGTTTGACCTCCCAAATATTGACATTGTTGATATGAAAGGAGAAGCTTCATCATCTACCCATACACCTTCAAACATTTGAGAACAAATCATAGCTAGCCTTAGGAACATTGAGAAGAGGATGGATGTTCACGATCAAGTGATCACTAGACCTGGTCAAAGGTTGGATGACCAAGATGATGACCTAAGCTTACTTCACAATGCCATCAAGACCATCCATACCAAACTAGTCATTGACCATTGTGACCATCATGGTTTTTAATGGTTCTTAATCCTTAGTGGATATATTCTCTTTTTTTCCATATTTCTCCTCATCAACATCTTTTTCATGCACTTTGTAATCATTTGCATCTTTATAATTAATGAAATTGATGTTTGTTTGCCTTTTATTTTAATTATCTTTTCTGTTGCTCTTTCTCTCTCTGATATACTTTATTGTGTTTACCTTTTATGCCTTAGTTATTTGATATCCTTCATTATAGTTATGACTTGAAGCTTTAGTATCTTTTATAACTATGATGTTTTTGAGTTGATAAAGGGGGCAAAATCCCTAGTACTTTCCTAGTGGAACCTTTGTGGAACCATGGATTGATTGGGACACACCTTTGAACTCTTTCTGACTTAAAATGTAAAACTAAGCATACTTGGTAACGCACTAAAAATTCTGCAAAGGACCTTGTTTTTTATTTTTCTATCTATTTTATTCATGCACAAGCTGAGGGGGAGCAATTTCAATCAACTTACACACTTAACTAAGTTTTTAAAACTCTTTTAAGGCCTTAGAGGTTTTATGGTTGTTAAACTCAAAAGAGGGGAGTTTGTTGGCCTTATTGGCTTCAATTAACCTTATTTTGAGTTTAACAACCTTTACTTGGTGTTTAACTAAGTTTCCAAGTATGTAGGTTGAATTTCATAAAGCACAAAGAAAGACTGAAAAGTGACTTGTAATGCACGCCCATGATCAAGGAAATAGTGCCCGTGGCATTATGTCTCGCCCGCAATTTGGGAATCGCCCCTGTGACTTGCCACCATTCTTGCTCGGGATTTGAAAATCATGACCGGGACTTGAAGACCAAAATTAGGATTTCAAACCAAGCTATTAAAACTTGTTTCACACCCACGATGGTGAAATCGCCCCCGCGATTTCACTGGTGTAAAATGGATTCAATTGTGCCTGCGATCACGACCATGACAATCACCCCCACGAAAAAGAAATAGAAGGCTCATTCTCAAGTCATTTTGGATAGTGAAATCACGCCTGCGA
>CANYLF013824898.1:0-11256 GCA_948193215.1 Bocquillonia castaneifolia
TATTAGTGATTTATTTTATGGTTAATTTTGAAACAAAATAACATACTTTATTATGAAGCAAGCATTTAAAATTAAGAAAAAAAAAAGCTGACATCTCTTTATATTCTGTCCTAATTGATATGATTATTTTATAAATTCAAAAAGTTCACTTATATATATATATATATATATATATATATATATATATATATATTTGTTTTAAAAAATATTTTTTTGTTAAAACAAAGTAACCTTAAAAAAACACCTTTATATTAGTTACACAGAGTTTAACTAACTTTTTATTCAATTTTTGTAAAATTTATTCTATCATAATTATTATATTAATATCTTTACTAAACACTAATATATATATATATATATATATATATATATATATATAATAAAAACAATATTTTTTTTTGTTAAAACAAAGTAACCTTAAAAAAACACCTTTATATTAGTTACACAGAGTTTGACTTTTTATTCAATTTCTGTACAATTTATTCTATCATAATTATTATATTAATATCTTCAATAAACACTAGAACTGTGTAAAGTATTAAATGTTGGTTTGAAAAAAATAATTAGCATACCATTGATTTTATAAATTAAAAATTAAAAATAACAAGTAAAAAATTCAATCATTAAATATTAATTCAATAACTGTAACTGAAATGTTCAGGACGTTTCTCCAGGAATGAAGCTTAGCCTAAGGTTCCCCTGAGATTGTCTGATCACCAGAGTTAGCCTAACTTGCACAAAAAGAGAGAGACTTGGGGTGGTCCCCTGGGTCTGACTCTGACGCTCAAGTTAGAGATATTCTCTTGAGAGCTATGAATGTATTTAGAATGAGAGAAGGATACCTGAGACCCTGGATGGCCGGGGTTTATATAGTAGTAGGAATAATCCCCTTGAGCCAAGGAATCCTTGTCGTAATAGGCTTTGGAGTCCTCCTTTGCTGTAGTGAGTCAGAATCCCCCTAAGATTAGGAACCCCTCTTGTGATGTGAGAGTCCCCCTTGACTTAGAATTCAAGGTGTTAGGACATATAATGGGCTAACGTGAGCCTGACATGAAATGGGCCTCTTGGGCTTTTTGAGCCTAAAGGAGTGATTCGTATCACAAGTCCTCCCCCCTAGCGGTGCTAATGTCAAAGACTTAGCTTGAGGGTGATTTCATTCTTTTGGCGAACCGTCGTGCGGTAATGCTTCTTTTGAATAACGGTGAACCGCTTAAAAACTTCTCCCATAAAAGACAACTGCTATCCGATCAAGTATCAGAGTGTAAGGGATACTGCAATAAATGCGTAACGACTGTAAACAACACGTGTCCCACTAAGTAGTCACGTCTGTGCAGTTTCCTAGATGAGACTGCTCACTTTCCCTCTTCATTTAAACCCTAAGCATTTCAAAAGCCACTTATTTTCTCTCTCAACTTACAGATGAAATCTCTCTATTAATTCCTCTCTGTTCAGATGATTTTTATCCCTCTGCTCAAATGATTTTCATCAAACAACCATTGCTCCTGCCACCGTCACCTCCTCTTACCAGTGACGCTTCTACTTGTACCGCCAAGCCATTTGCAAAGCTAGTCGAAATGCCTCATCAATTACAATAAGTTTTCCTTTTCTGATACTGTCTATTTCAACTTAACCTTTTAAATCATTGGAATGTGCATTTATGTCCTCTGAGTTTTGATATCTCTGAGGATCTGATGATTTAGAGTAAGATTTACCCCTAAATACATTGTTTGAATATGCCAGTAATGTGTATTTATTCATATACAGTTAATCAAATGCCCTTATCTTTATGGCTGGTGTCCTTAACTGTAGGGTTGGTTTGTATGTTTTCCTCAAAATTGGACAAAATGTTTGCCTGCCTGAAAATGCCTCTGTGGTTGTATTGTGTTTGTTGCGATAACTGTTAATCTTCTTATTTCTGATAATTGTTTATGGGATTGTTTTGGGTAGGATTTAGGGTGTTCATGGTGATCCCCCCCTTTTTACATTTCAACCTCTTCATCTTCCACATCAACCCCCCAAGCCAAACCTACTGTCTTTTTAGTGTCTTTAGATTCCTCAAATGGTGTCAACCAACCCAGTCGCCCAAGATCAAACCCTCAAGCTAATACAACAACTCCTCAAAATGCCTCTAGTACCGTAAACTGTACCCCTTTACAGGTAATTCACCCCTTTTTACCTTTGGACGATAAACCTTATAACCCTTCAAAAAGTGAGATCGAGTCCTTCTGTGCTCGCAATAACACCACAGAAGTTGACCTAAGACCTTTCCCTCCTCCAGGATGACAAACACATGGCTCAAAAACAACCTAAGGATACAGTAGACCTTCACCTCGCCAAACAATGTGAGGATGACCTAGATCTGTTCATTACTAGGTATGGCGGTCTGCCAGAAGGATACTCGGTGAGGTTACCCACGGAGGGTAGCTTTGCTAACCAATCCCCAGGCCTTAATGAACAGATAGTTTATAAGGAGTCTATGGAGAGTGGTCTTAGGTTCTGCTTAGACCTTACACTTCAAAAAAATTTTAGAAACCATACAATGTCCTTTGTCTTACCTCCACCCCACTGCCTACAAACTTTTTACAACCACCTCCCTCATGAGTCAACCAAAAGGCTATGCCTTGACCCTTAAAATCTTCCTAAAAGTATATAGCATGGTGTAGAGAATAGGCACTTCTGAGTATGTCGCCTTTCAGGTGATTAGGAAGAGGTTTGAGGGTCTCAAAAACCATCTAAAAGGGTGGTGAGACACTTTTTACATAGTGCCCTATGAAGCAGGGTGGGAAGAAATCCCCAGTAGCTGATCTACTCCACTCAAAAAATCTAGATGGGTGAGGATGTTAGCCAGCACCTCTGTGGAGATCGCCCAATTTTTATCCAACCTCCCCATAGTCCATCTTGAAACCCTTCTAAAAAAACACCTTTACGGAGAGGAATTTACCCCGAAGACCAGACCCTCTAGCCCTCACCTAGCGGATGAATCTGAGGAGGATTCTGAAGCGTAAGAAACCAGCCTAGGAGCTGAAGCTGGCAAACCCAGTCACTCATCATCCAATGATATTTATACTTCTCTCTTTCACTTACATTTATTTTATTTATTTCTGTATAGATGCCAATATTCAATTTTGCTGCTATGATGGCCGCAGCAGGAACTGGAGCTGGTGAGGTGAACCCATCCACTGCTCCTCTTTCAGAAGCTGATACAACTACTATTGCTGAGCCCACTCTGCTTCTGGAGGGTACTGTGCCTGAAGTTTCTCAAAAGCAACCCTCTGAAGTGAGCAGAAAGAGAAAGCAATTGGTAAAGGTGGGAATGAAGACAGCAGTGGCAAAAAAGAACTCTCGCTCTCAGTTGTTGGAGAGCATTAATGATGGGTCCTCTAGCTCTGAGGGCGAGCTTGCTGATGTGAGCACTTATGCTCAAGAATGGGTGGACGAGCTGGGGAATCCCATTGTGAAAGATAACCGAGTTGCCGCCCTGATTACCTGGGAAATTAGCCTTCCAGCTGACATAGAAGGTCTTTCAAGGCGGACTCACAACTCACTCGCCTTGCAAGTTCAGGAGCACATGCTTTCAGTAAGTTCTTATTTCATATGTGATATCTTCCTCTTTTCTTCTTTATATTCTAAGAAGCTGACTTATTCTTATGCATTCTTTTCAGACGCTGAACCTGGTTCAAACTATGAAGTATAAATATCAAGCGAAGCGTTCAGCCCATAAGAGGGCGGTGAAAGATGTGCAGGATCAAGTCCAATCTATAGTGGATAAGGTGACTGCCAAGGCGGATGCTGAGCTGAAGAAGGAGCAGGATAAAACTAAACGTATTAAAGAGAAGTGAAACCAAGAGAAAGCTACTCTCAAAGCCCAACTTCAAACACTGACTGAGAGGGCGAACCAACTGGAGAAAGAGAATTCAGACTTGAAGGAGAATGTTGAACCTCTTCAAGCTAACGTTACTCAGCTTAAAGGTGAAAGCGCCCTTTTAAGATGCTCCGTTGGTGGAACCCTCATCAAAAACTGGCCTAAGCTTCGTGAGGCTGCACAACATCAATTTCCTGAGTCTGACTTCTCCTTTATGAATACCATCTTCCCTGATGAAGATAATGTGGATGAGTGATCATCCATGTATTTATTTTTCTTTATCTTTCTAAACAATTTTATGTATTTGTTTTTGTGAAATATTAAAATAACTTTTCTATTTAATTGTATCTTTCTTCATTTGCCTTATCTTTTTCTGTATTCTTTTTTATATAATGGTTGTTTGTCCACTTGCCTTTTTTTTTTTCTAACTTTTCTTATGCTTTATGCATTGAAGATCGCCATAATTGTTTAAATTATTACCTTTAGATAACCCAAGGTCTTTATTTGCCTTAGCTTTTTAAGGTCTTTTTATTTTTCATTAATTGTGCCCCTACATTAGGGGTATTAGTAGCATTTTTTAAGAGGTCGCCACAAATTAATAATTGCCTTTATCATGAAAGGTCTTGTATATAGCTATTTGCATGTTTGCCTTAGCATATAAGGTCTTTTATTTCTCATAAGATTGACTGTGTCCCAACCTTGGAGGTCTTATTAGGTCGCCCCTTAATAAGGGATCGCCTGAAATTGATAACTGCCTTTGTCATGAAAGGTCTTTGTAGTATATATGGCTTAGTTTTTAAGGTCTTTTCATTTTCCCAATGGGATTTATTATGCCTCCTTGTGAGAGGTCTTATTGTGATGTTTTGGCTATAAGTCACCTGTGTGTCGGAGCTCACCACATTTTGCCTTTATTATGAAAGGTCTTTTTAAGTTGTATCAAGCCAGATTTAGCAAATGACAACTTTATCAAACTTCTGGGGGATTTGAGTTAGCCTCCCCTTCGCCCTACATTTGCTTTTTTATTTAAATGAAAGGAAAGAAAAACTTAAATAAAAATTGATAGGTACCTCAGTTGCTATTAGAGGTTTTGTTGTCCTAACTTCTATGAGGGATATTGACTTGCCTTAGCTGTTGTAAGGTCTTTTTTTGTGGGGAAATTTTCTGAGGTGTTCCACGTTCCATGATCTGGGGATTTCTTCCCCCTGCAAGTGTTTTAAGCTTATAAGTGCCTTTGCCAATGACTTTGGCTATTTGATAGGGACCTTCCTAATTAGCATATAGTTTGCCAGTTTCTTGTGTGGATACTTCACTCTTTTTAAGAACCAGCTCTACTTTTTCAAATTTTCTTTCTCGGACTCACCTATTATGGAACCATGCCATTTTTAGTTGGCAAGCCATCATTCTCAGATATGCCTGTTCTTGCCTTTCTGGTAGCAAGTCTAAACTTACCCGAAGATCTTGCTTGTTAACGGGTGTGAGTTTTGAAGTTCCTTTCCCCAATTTCTACTGGGACCACTGTCTCTGACCCATAACATAGGGCGAATGGGGTTTCACTAGTGGGCTCTCTTGAAGTTGTTCTGTAGGACCATAGAACATTGAATAGATGATCCACCCAGCTGTTTTTTTCTTGCTCTAATCTTTTTTTGAGTCCTTGAAGAATGATCCTGTTGGCTGACTCAACCTGTCCATTGGTCTGAGGATGATGAACTGAGGAAATTTTTTGCTTAATTTGAAAAGCTTTGTACAAGTTCCTGAATGATTGGGAGGTGAACTGTGTGCCATTATCTGTAATGAGAGTGTGGGGGAATCCCAAACCTGCATGTAACCTCTTTGAAAAAGAAGTCTTGGACCTTCTGAGATGTAATTGTTAGGACTACTTCTATACCTTGGCTATGGGAAATGGTCCTAGATGTCCATCCCCCATTGGGCAAATGGTCATTCACTCCCTATTGGGGTCATGTTTTCTGCTAGCTTGTGGTGTATATTGGCGTAAAATTGACATGCCTCACATTTGGACACCAGAGTCTTAGCATCCCATTTTATGGTGGGCCAATAGTATCCTCTTAGGATCACCTTTCTAGCGAGCACATTAGCACCTTCATGGGCGGCTCCTATTCCTTCATGAATTTCTCTCAACACATAATCTGCTTCCGTTTCACTCAGACATTTAAGCCAAGGCTGGCTTTTGGACCTCTTTCTTAGTTCCCCTTCTTTATAAGCATATTCGGTGGCTTTCTTCATTAACCTTCTAGATTCTCTTGGATCGTTTGGTATGATTTCATTTTCTAAGTATTGGATAATCAGTTCCATCCATCCTCTATTATCTTCAACTGGTAGGATATTGGCCTTGGCGATGCTAGGACATTTTATCACTTCATTCAGTACAATTGGGATCGCCATGCCCTCTGTTGCCATATTTGCGATGCTATCTGCCCCCTGATTTTCTATTTTGGGGATTTTTAATCTTCACCACTGGCCGTCATTCTTTTTCCACCTTCTGCAAGGAGTTGCTTTACCATGTGGACGTATTTGGTCATATCCTCATTAGCTTAGAATGTGCCCAAGACTTGGTTCATAACGAGCTGTGAGTCATTATAAATTTCCAAATCTGTGATGCCTATCTCCAGGGCGATTGGTAACCCTAGGATGAGGGTTTCATATTCAGCCACATTATTAGAAGTGACGAACCTTATTTTGGCTACGCATTTGATTTCTATTTTCTCTAGTCCTTTGATTAAGTTACCAATACCTGCCCCTACTGAGCAAACTGCACCATCAACCATTAATTTCCATGAGGAGATCTCCTTAGGGGCCCTGAGTTCACCTGGTGTTATCTCTGCCACGAAATCTTCCAGTACTTGGGCCTTTGATGCTTTTCGTGGTTCATAGGTAACTCCTAGGCTTCCAATGTGGATTGCCCATTCAGCTATTCTTCCTGAGCCCTCCACTTTTTGTAATACCTTTCTCAAGGGGTTGTCAGTTCTGACCACCACTGGGTGTGCTTCAAAATAATGCCTTAGCTTTTGTGTTGCTATTAATAGTGCAAAGGCTAGTTTTTCTAGCCTCGGGTAATTGAGCTCAGCTTCGTGTAATACTTTGCTGATGAAATTGATAGGTAACTGTTCGCCATCTTCTTCCCTTATAAGTACTGCTTCCACTGTTTTCTCTGTGGTGGCTAAGTAAAGGTACAGGGTTTCCCCTTCTATTTGCCAACTCAGTAATGGGGGGAAAAGTCAAGAATGCCTTGATTTCTTGGAAAGCCTTTGAGCAATCATCTGACCATTGAAAATTTTTGGGATCTTTCAAGATCTTAAAGAATGGAAGGCATCTTTTAGCCGAGCTTGAGATGAATCGCCCTAGGGTGATGATTCACCCATTGAGTTTTTGAACTTCATTAAGTGTTTTGGGTGGTTCCATGTTGATGATCGCCTGGATCTTGTCTGGGTTAGCCTCGATCCCACTTTGAGACACCATGAAACCCAGGAACTTGCCTGACTTAACCCCAAAGACACACTTTTCTGGGTTTAAATTAAGGTTGAATCTTCTGAGAACTTCCAGGACTTCTCTTAAGTCTTTAGGATGCTCCTCTGCTCACCTTGATTTGATGATCATATCATCCATGTAGATCTTTATGTTTCTGCCTATATTGTCTTTGAACATCTTGTTGACCATCCTTTGAAAGGTGGCTCCTGCATTCTTTAAGCCAAAAGGCATCTTAGTGTAGCAATACATGCCTTCATGAGTGGTAAAGGCAGTTTTGGCTTCATCTGGTTTGTGCATTGGTATCTGGTGGTATCCAGACTTTGTATCCACTAGTGAATATAACTGATGGCCTACAGTGGAGTCTACCAATTGATCAATTTATGGTAATGGATAGCTATCCTTTGGACATGCCTTATTCAGATCAGTAAAGTCCACACACATCCTGTATGAACCATTAGGCTTCTTTACCATTACTACATTCGCCAGCCATTCAGGGTATTGGAATTTCCTGATTATGAGGGTATTGGACTTCCCTGATTATGCCTGTCTTCATTAGCTTATTAATTTCTTCGCTTATGGCGATCTGTTTAGGCCAGCTATGCTTCCTTTTCTTTTGTACAATGGGGGCAATTGCTGGATCGATGTTTAGCTTATGGACCATGACTTCTCTACTAACCCTTTTTAGCTCATCCTCCATCCAGGCAAAGGTATCCTGGAATTTTGATAGTGTTTGCAATGTTTCTTATAGGATCCCTAGGTCCTTCTCTCCAAATTTTATTTCTTTACCTAACCCTAGGGCTCTGTTTTGAATGGTCCCCACAGGTTTAACTTTATTCTCCTTTGGTTGAATATTCTCTTCTATGATAATAGTTGAGAACACCCCTTTTAGTACCTGACAATAGGCGATCCTTGCTTGCCTCTGGTCGCCCTTGATTATCGCCTCTCCTTTTGAGGTAGGGATCTTTAAGAGCAAATATCGTATGCAAATGATAGCACACGTTTCGTTGAGGATAGGTCGCACAATGATAGCATTGTATGTGAAGGGGATATCAACCACCATAAATTCTGCTTGCAGTGCCTTGGTTATGTCTCCTTCTCCCAATTCTATGTCTAGCTTAATTGAACCTACTATTGTGGTTGATTTGCCTCCAACGCCCACCAGGGGAGTGTTGAGAAGGGACAGCTTGGCCTGGTCTAATCCCATTTTCTCAAATACTTTCAGAATGAGGAGGTTCACTGAACTCCCCGTGTCCACTAGTGTATTATGGGCCATACAATTATGGATCAGAGCTTTGACTACTAAAGCATCTTTATGGGGGGTTACTGTTGTCCCTTTATCTACTACTAAAATCTAAACCGTTCCAATTTGTTATGCTAAAACTGCCTTTGAATTGACAGAATAGATGAACCTGGCTAACCTTTTTCTCTTAGTAGAACTATCACCTCCTGCGATTTCCCCTGCAATCACATATATGTGTTTGATAAGTCCTCCTCTAGCTTTTTTATCGCCCTCGGCCTCGTCACTATTTTCTTCATCTCTGTGGTCTCGCCTCATTTCGTATCTTCTGTCATTCCTTTTGTATTCCCCTTTATCACCTCTTTGATCTATAGGCCTTTCTTCTTGCCTGTTTTAGCTCTCTATAATGTCTTCAATCCTCTCTATCATTGGCAGGTCTTTCCTGATCGTCTCTTCTGATAAATCGCCTAAGAGACCCAACTTGAATGAGTTTTTCAATCTCCTTTTTCAAGTGATTGCATTGCTCTATATCATGGCCCACATCTTTGTGAAATTGGCAGTACTTACCATTGTCCCTTCTCTCAGTTGTGTAGGAACTCATCCTTCTTGGCCATTCGACCCTCTCCCCATTGTCTTTAATATGCATAAGGATTCACTCTTTGGATGTATTAGGCGTTGTGTATTTGGGGAGATTGGAAGTCTTAGACCCATTACTACCACCTAAGTTTTTATTTTTTTAGGAGATCGCCTATCTCCTCTTGGGGAAAGTTCCCTTTTATATTCTTTCATTTTCTTCAGGTAATGTTGACCATCATCTACTCTTATTACCGTATTGGCGAGTGCCATTAGAGCTTCCACATTATTAGAAGCTTTGGCTAATAGTTCTCTCCTGAATTCTTCATTTATTGTGCCACAGAGCATAGCAGAGCAAGCTACACATTGATTCAGATCTTCAATCTTGGCGATCTCATCTTTGAACCGCTCTATAAATTTTGTTAAGGGTTCACCTTCCCTTTGTTAGATGGAGAATAAGTCTGCTGACACCTTTCTTTATTTGATGGAAGCTGCAAATCTCTGCCTAAAAGGGGTGGCGAGTGCCTGAAGGAGTGTATAGAGTGAGGGGGTAGTGTTTTGTACCAATCAGCGATGTTTCCTTGTAAGGTGGTAGGGAAAAATTTGCACCATATGTAGTCCTCATTAATTTGGACACTCATAGATGTCTGAAATTTGTAAATATGGCTTGCAGGATTAGACCTTCCCGAATAAACATCTAGTGTGGGGAACTTAAATCCTTTGGGTAGAGGTTTATCTAGAATGTGTTGAGCCAAAGGCGACTCATTCTTTAAATTGAACCCAGGATTGAAATCTTGCATGCCCATTTTGCCAATGACTTCTCTGACTTATTTTTCTATTTTTTACTTTTCATCCTCCTCCTGCTCCACCCTTTGTATGATTTCTCTTTCTATTTGCTCGTTTCCCTATTTAGATGCTTTCTCCTTGATCTCCAGGACAGAGGGGGTGACTCTCTAGTTTTTCTTCTTACTTTTCTTTTTGGGTTGTTTATCCCTTATTTCTATCCAGCCTTTAATATCCTGAATCTTGTCATCAAACTTCCGACATGCTTCATCCAAAAATTTGGCTGTAACGCCTCTCATTTTTAACTCTTTTATACATATACTTAGTATATACATTTTAAAGATATTAAATTTATCATATATTAATCTTTTATATATAAATATTAAAATAAAATTTAACAATAATATTATAATAACAAAAACACTTCTCCCTAAAATCGCCGGAGTCTAGCCACATGGAGCTCTACCAAATCTAGCATTCCCTTTTTTTTTTTGATTTTCTTGTAATACTGGATTATTGAGGAAAATAATGAGCTTGACGCTCAGTGAGAAAAATAAGCATAAATATATCTATAATTAACTTAAATATTTGAAGTCTTTTCTAAGACTTCTATGTTTACTGGCATAATATGTCAGTTTACATTAATTTATCAGATCATATAAATACACCCATCACAACAGACAAATTTGCAACGTATAACAAATCTAGAACATAAAATCTTAATCCACACGATTTAATTCATCAATAATATCAAATTCAACAAATTCTAAATTTTTCAATCAAACAACAAATTCTATTTCACCAACACATTTCCATCATTTCACAATCAATTCAATCAATTTCACACCATAATGACAATTCAACTATATACACATGAATCACAAAAATTCACAAACTCAATCACAAAATCGGGCGGATGACTCATCCTCACCAAATCCTCACCAAATCATTTTTCTCATTCTTTCACATATATAAATAGGTGGCTACCGACGAGACCATCCCACCGGCTCAGTCTCGCCATCCCTCGACTGGCAGCTATCCCACCGGCTCAGCTTATCAGAAACACACAACCCTTTTTTCCCGAGTCAACCATGCCCATTTCAAACTCAATCAGAATCAATTCAACTCACAACACATCACAGTTTCTCAATCCAACTCACAAATTCATAAATCAAACAAATTATTACATCATCACACATCATAATCAATCTTGATAATTAATTAAATTATCTAAAAGAAAGGTTAAATAAAAGGTAACTTGATCGATCATATCTTTTTCAATTTCTCATCATTTCATTTGGAACAACCTCTTGTTGCC
>CANYLF013827411.1:0-13647 GCA_948193215.1 Bocquillonia castaneifolia
AGGATCATAGGACAAAGGAAATTCTACTCAAAGGCATGACTGAGAATGGTCTCTATGCGTTGCCAGCATCTACTCAACCTCAAGCTTTTATTGAGGAATCTGTTTCTTTTGATACTTGGCACTCTCGCTTGGGACATCCACAAAATCACACTATCATTTAAGAAAATAATTTACCAGTTTCTTCAACTTTTAGTTCAAAAAAAAAATGTTCTTCCTGTTTGTTAGGAAAATTAGCTAAAATACCTCTTGCTCTTCTTGAACATGGGAGCACCAAGCCGTTTGATATTATTCATTCTGATGTTTGGGGCCTGCTCCTATTTTATCTAATTTAGGTTTTCATTATTTGTTTTATTTATTGATGATTACACAAGATTCACATCGCTATATTTTCTTAAAAATAAAAGTGATGTCTATAATATTTTCATTAATTTTAAAGCTCTCGTCGAAAAACAATTTTCCACCACTATCAAGACCTTTCATTCTGATTAAGGTGGTGAATTTCAAAAATTAAATAAATATTTTCAAGCTAAAGGAATTTTACATCGTCTTGCTTGTCCTCAGGGGCGGCACCACATTGGGGCATGGTGGCACAGCCGCCCTTGTAGGCACCGGACCAGTCTTTAGAAGGGGTATATATCACCATCACATCACCTGATTTTGCCACACTAATTGTTCTAACTTTGCCCCACCACCGGTCGTTGATTTTGCCCCCTTCTTGTGTTGTTGATTTCTTACCTTGCTTTATTTGAAATTGGTTGAGCCACAAAAATACCTAATAAACTGTCATTTCTTGACAGAATTAACCAAATAAACATCAATCCTCATTTTTTTTAATTCCTTTAAAAGAAAAATAAAACCCTAACCCCAAATCAATTTTAACTCATTTTAACTTCAATTTTCACCATCAAATTTTTAAATTACTCAAACTTCTACAACAAATATCACCAAAAAATGTCAAGTAAGATCATTTTTCTCTTTTATTAGTCAATTTCTTTATTTTCTTGTAATTAGCTTTAATTTATTTTTTAACATTTATATGTTTAAATTTTTATGAGTTTTTTATTTGACTTGAACTTAATGTTAGTGAACTCAATTTATTTATTTCTAATGTATTATATTCTTTTATTAATCTTTCTATTTTTATAATTAGTGTCTAAAATAAGAGAATATTGTGACAAATTAAATTTGCTTGAAGAGTAATTGTTGTCTATAATTAGTGTCATATATTTTGCTTGGAGATTAATTATTGAGTTGTTAAGTAAAAACCGTGACAAATTTAATTTTAAATTAGATATGTAACTAATTAATTCTCTTAATTTAGTTGGTGCGATCTGGGATGCAAACAACCTCTAATTTATTTTTTTAAGTTGATAAATACCAATGGAACATTCAAATGTAATATATATATATATATATATATATATATATGGACCACCATCTAATAATAAGTTAAATTATGTGGATCAAATGTTAGTATTCAGTGATTTAGATAGAACACATGTGATGATTACATTGGCAACATTGGTTGAAATCGAAAAACATTTGGTATTTTTACTGGTTTATCACCTAATTGAATTGCATTAATACAACAGTTGAAAGAGCTTGTTTTTTTTTGTTGCAATGAACATCATTAAAACAGAATTACGGAATAAGATAGGTGGTAAATGGTTGAGTGACATGATGGCTTGTTATATCGAGAGTGGGAGATTTTTGTGAGAATTGATGAAGAAGATATTTTAAAGCGTTTAGAATTCAACTTTCTCCTCGTAGTTCTCAAAGTTAGTTTTTCTTTATTTTGTACTATAAACAATTGTTATTGTAAGGGTATTTCAATTTATAAATTTTTTTTATGTACTTTAAATCTTACCCCACTAGTAAAAAATTTCTGGTTCCACCACTGTTTATTCTTATACACATGAGCAAAATGGTACATCGAAATGAAAAATTCGCCATATTGTTGACACTAGTTTAACTTTGCTTGCTCATGCTTCCATTCCTTTTAAATATTGGCCTTAATTATTCATTTGATACTTCTTTCACTTTAATAAATTATTTGCCCACTCCTATTTTAAATGGTCAATCCCCATATTTTAAGTTATATGGTCGGTCTCCTAAAATTGATTTTCTTATAACCTTTGGTTGTGCTATTTTTCCTTTATTAAGTCCTTATAATAACCACAAGTTTGATTTTCACACAAAAGAATGTATTTATCTTGGACCCTCTCCTTCTCATTTTGGTCACGGATGTTTGGATATTTTAACTAATAAAATAAAATATATTGTGGCCCACCATGTTCAATTTAATGAAAGTGTGTTTCCATTTAAACATGTGCATTCTAACATACCCACTTTTGTAAATTCAACTTTTTTACCTTGGTTGCAGGTGACACATACTGTCCATTCTCCTTCACTTCCAATGGGTAAGGATAATCCTCCTATTTTTACTCCACCTTTATCTCCTAGCAACCTTGCAGGTAAAGAAACAGAGAATGTTTTCTCATCCACTTCTTCTACTTCAAGTCAAACACATCCAACTTTTCTCTTATCTCCAAGTCCCACGGCTAACAACTCACCTGTATCCTCTCCTCCCGATTCCAGCTCTAAACAGTCTTCTGGACCTTTCCTCTTATCCAAAATAACAAACATCATCCAAATCATGTTTTCTTATTACAACGTTCCCTCTATAGATTGAAGCAAGCTCCACGGGAATGGTTTAAGAGGTTAAGCTCCTTGCTTGTTGGGTTTGGATTTCAAGCGTCAAAGGCTGACACCTCTCTTTCTATATCACCATGGCTCTTCTCATCTCTATCTCTTGATTTATGTTGATGAAATTATTCATCTTCATCGATTCAAGATTTTCTTTCCACTTTGCAAACTGAATTTCCAGTACGTGATATTGGTAATCTTAATTATTTTCTTGGTGTTAAGGTCAATATCTCACCTGGTGGCATTCTTTTAAGTTAACGAAAATACATTCATGATTTATTAGAGAAAAATGGTATGCTTGGATCAAAGCCATGTTCTACTCCGATGGCTAGTTCTCCTTCTTTATCTAAAAATTATGGTGTCAAACTCCAAGATGGTGTCACTTATCGTTAGGTTGTGGGTGCATTGCAATATGCCACCTTTACTCATCTAGATATTTCTTTTGTCGTCAATCGACTTTGTCAATTTATGCATGAACCCACTGATCTCCATTGGCAAGCAGTTAAATGCTTGTTGCGTTATTTAAATGGTACTATGGATTTCCTATTATTCTTCTCTGCCGATTCTACTCCTTAATTACAGTGCTTCTCTAACAGTGACTGGGTTGGCTGCCTTGATGGCAGACGTTCCACCAGTGGTTATGCAATTTATTTGGGAAATTCCTTAGTCTCTTAGACATCCAAAAAGCAGCCTACCGAGAGTGAATTCAAAGCCGTTGCTAATACCATTGCAGAGTTACTTTGGATACAATCTTTGCTTAGTGAACGTCAAAATTTTTTCCCATGCAGGCCTATTCTTTGGTACAACAGCATCGGTGCCATCTACTTGACTACTAATCTAGTATTTCATGCTCGTACAAAGCATATCGAATTAGACTATCACTTTGATCATGATCAAATGGCTCAAGGCAATATTCAGGTTCAATTCATTTCAACAAACGGATAGCTTGGCGATGTATTCACCAAGCCTTTGGGAAGTCGACAATTTCATGAACTTCGCTCCAAGCTTCAGTTGCTGCCTCCTTCCCAACGGCTTGAGGGGGGTGATAAGGGAATGTCAAATTCTGTTTTTACTGTTGTAACAACTTGTAGCTAGTTGTGATAAGTTAGGATAGCTTAGTTGTGATACGTTGGGATAGCATCACAATATTATCTTCTTCTTGTTGTTTCTCTTTCTATATACTGCTATGTAAACTGAATTAAATTTTTTTTTTGGTAAATTATATATTATATTAAAAGCCACAAGAAGTGGCAAAAATCCTAGCGCTCAAGGAACTTTCGCACAGAAGGCTACGGATCCTAGTAGAGCCTAGAAAAAAATACAATCAGGAGAATGATAAACATCTTATCTAGAGTACATAAAATCAGTATGATAATTTTTTAAAATTATCACACTTCTTAAAAAAGAAGAAAATAAAATACCATCTAAATCAACAACTTTTCCTGAAAAGATTCTTGAATTCCTAGATTTCCAAAGTTCCCAAATTAACAAATGACCATTCAAACACCACAATTTTCGGTTCTTCTTAGCCGTTATAATATAAGGCCATTACTCCAAGAATTGATGAAGCTTCTGAGGCATTATCCAACAAATTCCTAATTTTGCAAATAAGGAATTCCAGACTCTTCTATGCCCAACACAATGAAGAAGAATATGATGAGCATCTTCTTGTAATAAACAAACACCACAAACACTAGCCTCCCAAGAAATTATTGATTGAATAGCAAGAAAGTTACTCGATGTGATTCTATCTTTCATTGCTTGCCATATAAAAAACTTCACCTTAGGGGGAGCAAGAGTCTTCCAAATAATGTCATAATGAAAAGAGGAAGGAACTGTATTCATAAGAAGATGGCCAAAATCACTAACCTTAAATTGATACTTTGGTAAGGGTGGGTCTCGAACTTGAGATCTTTCACCCCCTATCCACTTGGGTAGTACCAGTCCACCCAAGGTGGATTGGTTGGTTTCAAATAATTAAATGGATTGGTTTGGTTACAAATAGTACGATCAATACAAAATCATTCAGCCTAAATTTTCACAAGTATATTAGGTTAAATGGATTGGTTTGGTTACAAATAAATTTTTTTTTGATAATTTAGTAAGGGTGGGTCTCAAACTTGAGATTTTTCACCCCCTATCCACTTGGGTAGTACCAGTCCACCCAAGGTGGATTGGTTGGTTTCAAATAATTAAAATTGAAAACTAAATGGTTTTACATTTTTTAAACCGAATCGAACCAAACTGTCCCTTGGACACCCTTACTTTTACAATAAAGGGTAGTTTTACAATTTTGTCTACTTATGATTTGGGCAAAAGGTACAAAAAGAAGCCCTTCACATTTTTCACAGACAACATTTAAGTCCTTAAACTCTTTTTTACTCAAAAACTTAAATTTACATATCGTAGGTCACTAAAGCCATTCCGTTAACTCCGTCGGTTGACAATGTTAGTGGGATTTGCAAAGTTATGCATTAAAACCCTTTAATAATAATTTCTATCAAATAAACTCAAAATATTATAAAATATAATTTCACTTATTTTTTATTAATAAATTTGACTTTTGAGCAATTTATCATTAGTAACTTAATTATTATATAAAGTATAATACTCTGAATTAATAATATAATATAAAATATATCCATATATCATGTACAATTAATGATCACTTTATTTCTATCATAATTGATATTTGTTATATATTTTTTCCATCCAAAATGCCTGTAATGTCTTACAATTTCACTAAGATTAAGAAAACCAATAATGACTTGTATTTTTTTCACTTTTATCTTTTAATACTGGAACAAGGAAATACCCCACGCATTTAAAAATTTACTTATTTCATAAATCATTAGAAGAACTCAAACAAAATCACTCCATAACAAAAGAGGGCGGAACCTATCAAGTTTTTAGAAACGGTTAAATTAATTATCTATAACACCCATTACAAGAACTCAAACAAAATCATTCCATAACAAAGTTAACAACTTTGAAACAAATTTTTATTTTAAAACTTTGATTTAGGGTTATATACATTGAAGGGTACATTTGAAATAATATCAAAATAAAAACAAAAGTTTTGAAACCATAAACTGTAAAATATTTGAACCAACCTGTGGGTGTCACGGTTTAGGTTAATTTATAACACCTACTACCTAAATTGAACCAAAATATAGATTCCAACATATTGACTCATGGTTTGACTCATGGTTTGGGTCAAACTGTGACTTGGTTTGCATATTTTCAAGCTTCATGTTTTAGTCCAAACCATGATAGAAACCATGATAACCACAACCAAACCGTGCCTACCCTAAAACATCCCAAAATTCCATAAAACTAAGAATATACATAGACATACTTTACCAAAAGTTTCTCTCCATCAATTCAACATACAAACTACATTAAACTTTCATATCTTGTACATATCAAGCCATATATCTATCATCGAAATATCCAATTACAAATCCAACTGTATAATTCAACCTAATCTAGCATCACATGTTATTTACATCAGAACATAAACGCAACTCAAACTAGCATAATATTACACAATTCCTTCACTTAGTCACATAGCGAAGTGCAAATCATGCCATGCTTATTTGCTCGATGCACCATTGGCCCACCTAACACGTGCAAAATGTGAAACTCAGTACGACTCTACTACAAAATGTTAAAACCTGTAAAAATAATGCCAAGGGTGAGCTAACAACTTAATAAGTAATTAACTATACTTAGAAAGAAATACATACAAACATATAACTACTAATTTAAGGCAAAACCAAACCAAATAAACATTATCCACAAATTTAAACAAAATCCACAATCAACTAACTCATAACACAACTATCAATATCTCATTTCCTCACTTCTTATTATGATTCAATTCACATCCTTATGGCCACCTAGTGAAACTATTCACCCGGCTCAGTCTTGCTCTAACACATTCTCATAAGATAGCTATCCGCCCGGCTCAACTTCCCCTTTTACAAGCATGAATCGATTCTCATACGACTAACGCTCATTTCACATTTTCGTCACCAATCAATCACACACACAAGCACATACATAATTTAATCCATTACCATATCCATTCAAAACAATAAAATTTATCAACCAACCATCCAATTCAAATTCCATACAACAACATTCAATTCAATCAAATTCATCAATCATCCAACCAATTCAATTTCCAGTCAAAAAGCCATAAATTTAACAATTATACAAAGTATGTGAATTTAGGTGTGAGTAAACTAATTACTTACTGATTTGATGGAAAATCAAGGGTTCGATGAACCACCCTTGTCAATTTCTACCCCTTTCCCTTTCAAAGCTCCTAAGCATATCAATTCGAACATAAATTCAACAATTAATTTCAATTAGCCACTCAATTACACATTCAAACTCTTCAATTATCTCAAATTTTATTCTCTAACACCTTTCTTATATCTCAACTCTAACTATTCTATTCCCAAATTCACCATCTAATCTCAATAATCACAAAACCCCCAAATTTTCACAATTCTATTCTCAATCTAAAATTAAACAAAACACATCTTAGATAAAACTTACCAAGTTAAGCCTTTAAGCTATATAGCCATCTTCTTTCCCAAAGTTTTCTTCAAATTAATTTACTTGGTAATTCTCTCTCTTTTCTTTTCTTTCCACTCTTTTTCTCTATATATTCTCTTTTAAAGCTTAAGGATATTAAAAATGGTGTAAGAATAGTGAGAGGAGATGAAGGTGGTGGAATTTTCCACTATCTTTTATTGTTATTGTTGTTGTTGTTGTTGTTGTTGTTGTTGTTGTTGTTGTTAGGTTTACACATGTCACTCACTCACATGTACACAATTTAAACTTTTTACTTAACCCTTCATCATTTTTCAATAACCACTAATACTACCACACAATTTCCCACTCCTATCCCTACTTTTACTCTTCTATCATAATTACTGCCCAAACTTTTCAATACATTCAATTAAGTCCTTCTAAGTTCTAATCAATAATAATTATGCAATTAATGAAATGACTCATGAAGTGAATGTCAAAAATGTAATTCATGAAATGCAGATGTTACAACCCTTTCCCCCTTAGGAACTTTCATCCTGGAATTTTGAATACATACCATTACCATAAAATAGATAAGGATATTTGGTTCTCTTATGCTCCTCAACCTCTCAAGTACTTTCTTTCGATGAGTGACAACTCCATTTCACCTTTGTTAGCCTATTTGGGCACTTAATCCCTTGCTTTGATGTTGATTAAAGTTTTAAGTCAATTAAATTAACTAATATTTTAGTTAAGTATTTTTTTCAGGATTTTATAAAGAGTTTTCAAGTGCAATGAGTCATTGCAGAAGAATGCAGTGATTGCTATGCAAGCAGTGATTATTGTGCAAGCAGTGATTATTGTGCAAGCAGTGATTATTGTGCAAGCAGCAATCATGGCACCAGTCTGCAATGATTGTTATGCCTTGGATAGATTTGCCAAAAGTTATCGTAAGATCCATGAGCCAATAGTACATGCAACAAGCAGTTGCAATGAGTCATTGCACATTGTAATGACTCATTGTTTACGATACAACGGGCTGTACATATTCATATAAGAAAACCCTAATCCAATTACAACGAGTCGTTACACCTGCAACGATCGTTAGACCTACATTTATTATGATATTAAAGGATTGGGAAGTGGGTGAACAACTATTTTTGCATTAAATGCACTCCCAAGAGTCTAAAATCTTATTGGGGATACAAAAGCTCTTTAGCAACTCATTTGAAAGCAAATCAATAAGTTTACGAGCATAAATCTCTTCCAAACTTTGAAAGTGAGTTGTAAAACTTAACTCTAGTAATACATTCATTTATTATTGGTTGTAGAGCATTAATTGCTCATTTTAATTCCTTGTAAAGTTAGCTCAGGTTAAGTGAGGTCTGTGGGGTTAGCCTAAGGTAAAACCACATTTGTAAAGGTTTAAAGTGAGCCTTAAACCTTTGTAAATCATTTGATTAATAGTGGAACACCCAATTAGAGATTGGGGAGTGTATGTTGGGATTAACCCGAACCACTATAAATTTCTCTGTTATGGTTGATTAAGATTTAAATTTTAAAATTTATTATTAGGATTCAATTTGTTCTAAATAACCAATTCACCCCCCCTCTTAGTTGCCAAGGGATTTCAATTGGTATTAAAGCTTGGAGCTTGAAGTTCAAATCCTTAGGTGGTCAAGCTAGATTGAATGGCATAAGAAGGGATCATTAATGGATTGAGACTATTCTTTGATGACACCGACTATCCACTATAGAAGCATAAGATGGAATTCTACTTGGATAGTGAATCCATTAATCTATGAGAGGCTGTTATTGATATTTGTAGTCATCCTATAAAAAGGGAAGGTGAGAAAGAAATTCTAATTCCTAGAAAGGAATGGACAAAAGAGAAAAAGGATGCAATGTAAGAAATCGCAAAGTTGTCTCTGTTCTGCCTGGCTCTTTTGCTAGGGAGGAATGTTGCAAAGTCTAAAGATGTGATAGTGCCAAGGATGTATGGGAGACTCAACAAAATTACTATGAAGGCACATATAAAGTAAGACAACAAAAATGTCAAATGTTCATCTATGAGTATGAGACATTCAAGTGCAAGCCTAATGAGAGGGTGACGAAGATGACTAATAGGATCATGGACATCATCACTAACCTCAATAAGCTTAGAAAAATATATACCAAGAACAGCATTAACCACAAGATTCTTAGAGCTCTTCCTAAAAAGCTTTGGGAATCAAAGGTGATCTATATCAAGAAAGTTAATGATCTCTCAACAATGGTTCATGATGAACTCATTAGAAAGCCTCTTACCTATGAGATAGAGAATGATGGGGATGAGAAAAAAGACAAGAAAAAGTCAATTACCTTCAATGCTGAATAAGAAGAAAGATCTCATCACCACAAAGAGAGAAGCCATCATCATCATCATCATCATCATCAACACCAAGAAGAAACAAGTGAGAGTGAGAGTTAACAAGAGGAGAGTGATGAAGAGAAATTGAATAAGGAATATGGCCTTATTATGAAGTAAGTTGACCATCTCATGAAGAAGGTAGCAAGGCCAACTTCAAGAGGTTTCTATAGAAGAAGAACAAGCTCACTTGTTATGAGTATGGGGGGGAGTGGGCATGTGAAAAGTGAGTGCTACAAACTTGAGAAAGAAGGTTCCTCTTCAAGAAAGCCAAAGGAGTAAAGAGAGCAAAGGGATAGGCACAAAGGCTCTTAATGGGATGAAGTAGAAACCGACTTCGACTCAAGCATGCAAAGTGAGAGAGCCAACCTTTACCTCATGGCCTTTGATAACTCTTCACATGAGGTAATTTGCCAATCTTCTCACCATAGTGATAGTAATGATGATGATAAGATTAAAATGATTGAGGTGCTAAATGATAAGTGCAATGAGTTTTTTACAAAAATGAAATCTTACAAAGATTGGTCTGCCTTCCTTATTTCAGGCATTCAATCCCCCAAGGCCCTAGCTATCATAGAGGTAGTCTTGTTGAGTGACAAGTGCAAGGTTTAGAGGGACTCCTAGATTCCTTCAGTGATAATACCTACAAAAACTTTAAAATCTTCCCTGGAAATACTGTTAGAAGGTTTCGGGGCTTGCCCCCCAGCGGGTGCACTGGTACCTGCATACAAAGGGTTAATATGAGACATTTGCTCAAAGATCTCCACAAAATGAGGGACCATTCCTTCAAGTCCTGCTGTTGCAGGAACAGTATGAGCATCCTAGGGTGCTGCAACATTTTCTTTTCCACTTCTATTTTTTATATCATTTTTAATGTGTTCCATTGAGTGTGTTAAAAAGATTGTTTGCTCTCACTTTTACTGGTTCTAGTACTAGATCTAGTCTTGGTACTGGGTCTAGTTCTGGTGAACAATCTACTCTAATTTTGTGCTTTACTTTGGGCATGCCAGATGTGTAGGTTTCTCAACCAATAAACCCGACTTTATCAAATGTTATGTGGGTGTGGATCCGCTCTAAAAGTATCCAACAATGCCACTAAACTTTATAAAACTAGTGGATTATGTGAACAAACTATCAGAACTAGTGGTTTATGTAACATACTAGTAAAATTGACAATTGAATAGAACTAGTGTATTGAAGACTAATTTGCAAGATAAATTCAGAAACTAACTTTGCAAATGAAAATGAAAATATTTAGGCTAAGGCAAATAGAATTTAAAAGGAATTAAAGTAGCTTATGATATTGGAATCAATCTAAGTACAAGGGAATTAAAAATAAAGCTAATGAAATGCTAAATACTGGAATTGAAATGCAAACTGTAGAAAAGTTAGAATTGCTAAGAATTGAATTGAGCCTTTGGGAGATTTATTGTAAGATTGGTCGGTCCTTTCTATCTTCTTTCTTTTCTATATGTATAGTCTCCTTGCCTGTCTTGAATTGTAGGGTAGTTCTCTGGTAGAAAAGGCTAGAAACTTAGCCGTTGCTTCCTCCAAACTCTCCTACTTCTTCGGTCTTATATGTTTAGTGTCTTGGTTTTGCTATTTGCGTGTCAATTTTTACCATTACCTTCTTCCACCTCTTACATGTACTTACTACTCTTATCTCGGACTTTTAGTTATAGCTACTAGACCACCAATTTCGATATTGACTCTGTCAAACTGGCTTGTTCCTCATAATGTTTACAAGCCATATCGTCCTTATTTCTCAGCCTGCCATTTTCTCCAAGGCATCTCCCTGTTAGACCGTGTCTTATTTCCCTTTTCTACTGCCTTTCCCACCAAGTACTGCTGGAACCTTCCAATCCAAACCAGTGTCAAAAATTTAGGGTCTAATAGAACTTGTTCCTTAGCGATGATCCTTCCGAATTATTCTCTCATGCTTTGATTTAGACAAGCTTCCTGAAATATCTAGACACATGCAAAGACCTTCCCCATATCTTAGACTATCATAATCCACCAGGACTGTTTCTGTAAATTCGTACCGAAGCTCCTGGACCTCCAGACCTGCTGCCATCTTTACAATTAGAACAGATCTAGCTTTCTTTTACCTGTCGTAAGCCTTATTCATTTACCACATAGGCCCATACCGCTCCCTTGTCCTTTCCTCAGTAAGATCTACATTACTAGGCCCCTAGACCTAGTAACTTTCCATTTTCCAAACCTAGTCCTTTCACGGTCCAATATTTTGGGTAAAAACAAGACCTTGAAACAATGTTTAGATGCCGACTGAAAGAGATCAGGAAAAGAGGTGTTTCCATGCCAACGGTCCAGCCAAGAGAAAATCTTCTCACTATTCTTAACTTGAAAACTGACATTAGTAAGGAAAATATTCCATATAGTATTATTATGAATACATGCCTTTTGCCCCTCAACAAAGGAGAGAACCTTGAAGTATCTATATCGACAAGTTGGTGTCATGAAGAAAGCTTGGAAAGAGAAGTAATGATCAGATACCATAGAGAAGAATGATTGTAGGTGCCTAGTTTCCAAATCCATTTGATTAACAAGCAAGCATTCTTATTGGCAATAGAACGCCACCATGTTCTCTAGGCAAACAAATTTGATCCCAAGAAATACGTGACGCCTCACCTTTTTAAACCCATTTATACATATACTTAGTATATGCTTACTACAAATATTTACTTTATCATATAATAAACTTTTATATAAAAATATTATAATAAATTTTAATTGATTATTACTCTTTAATAAATAAAATTTAAAATAATATTAATAATCACAAAAATACTTTTCCCTAAGATCGCCGGAGTCTATCCACATGGAGCTCTATCAAATCTAGCCTTCTCATCCTGTTTGATTTTCCCGTAACACTGGATTATTGAGGAAAATAATGAGTTTAATACTCAGTGAGAAATTAAGCATATATATGTATATAAAATATAATCAACTTAATATTTAAAGTATTTTTCTAAGACTTTTTTTTACTAACATCATATGCCAATTATATTAATTTATCAGAGTATGTAAATACACTTAGTATAGCAAACAAATTTGCAACACAACATATTAAGTGTGACATTTTTAATAATCATATCACAGTATACCCATCACACTACATCATCAAAATCAAGTACAGTATTAATAAAACTCCATAATTGGTACTTAACTGCAATTTTTTTTCACAACCATATCACCTTTTAATTATCCCATAATTAATTCAGAATAAACTCAAATTCACCCGATTCCAAAATATTTAACTAAATAAACAATTCCATATCACCGGTACTTTTCCATCATTTCATAATTCTAATCAATTCATAATAATTTTTTTATTTTTTTATTCTTAATCAATCAAAATCTCATCCAAATCACTACCATCTCAATTCTTTCGACTTCTAACCAATTCACAAATTCAACAATACCACATTTTCAAATCATATCATCAAGCACCACACATAATGTAACACCCTTAAAAAAATAAAAATAAATAATTTGAATAATAATTATGTCCCAAAAATTAGTAAAAATTATGTTGAACATTAATTCGTATAGGTTTTGGATAAAGAGCATTAGGATTGGAGCAAATGGATTATAATCGCTAGTCAGGTGAGGAAGTAAGTTATTTTTGTGTGTGAGGGTACCTCGGTTGTACCCCTGGATTATTGAGTTTTGCATGCTAAATGTTGATATGTTGTGTGACATAAATAAATTTGTGAAATTAATAAGTGGGTAATTAATTAATTAATTAAATTTTGATATACTAAATGTAAAATTTCTGTGTGTGCTTCTTTATTATATTTTTGATAGATTGACTTGATATTAGTAAAATGGATAATTTAATTGGTGAATTATGAATTGTGATATGGAATATAAGTAAATATTTAAATGATTAATTAAATTTGTGTATATTGAGTAGAAATAAATTTTATAACTAGAAGATGAGATATGGAAGAATGATATTTGAATGA
>CANYLF013827918.1:0-15471 GCA_948193215.1 Bocquillonia castaneifolia
TATAATATATTAAAAAGTATATTTATTATGATAAAATTTTGTACGTACATATGCTATAAATATTATTATTAATATTATTAATAATTTAATTTTAAAATATATATGAATGTTTTTATTAGTTATTATATAAATTTACTTCTGATATAACCGCTTACCGAACATTCATAAAAAAATTCTGAACTTTGATTTTTGACAGCTTAATCGTTAAAATCTGATCACTATTACTAGACCAAATTAAGGCCCTTAGACTAGGATTAGAAGTATTTTACAATAAAAATAAATTCTTTCAACACTTGATTTTCTTATTTAGGGTACTGATTTTTACACTCCTCATATTGATAAATACATTTCATTTTATAATTGATAACTAATATATCCCTTACTTACTTTGTTAAGTTTGACTAGAAAGTAAAGAAATACTAATATTTCTCTCTCCAAATTATGATACATAATTATTTATGAAAGATTTTTCATATTATTTTAAATTTATATATTTCAGTTTTTACATTATAATTTGAATATCTTTTAATAGTTTGAACAATGCATTCCTTTTTTTTTTGGTAAATAATGCATTCCTTCTAATTATAAATATTTTACTTCTAGCTTCCAATTTATATAATTTTTATTACACATATATTTATTTCTACTTTCATTTTTTTCATACTTAAAAAATTAGCTTTAATAATTAGCTTTAGCTTTTAAATTTATATGTATAATTTTATTACACATATATTTAATAATTAGCTTAAGCTTTTATATGTATATTTTTATTTTTTTATGATTTTTACATAAATATTAAAACTATTTTTTATATATTTAAAATATTTTTTATTAATCAATTATTGATTTATATATTTATCTATTATTTATTCAGTCAAATTAAATTTAACATGTGTAACTTAGTTGTGAGGTTTACTTATCCAATTTAATTTTTTTTTAAGTTAGAACATTTTAGATAGAAAGGATAACAAAGAGTTTCAATAGTGCAAAAATAGGTTTTCATGTATTATATTAAATTTACACCTTAATATATACAATTTTTAATCATGTAAATTCATTAAAATTTTAAATCTATTTACAACAATAGTATATTTTATATTTCTCAAATTTCAGGTAGATTATTTTTATTATTTTAGTGAAATGATAGTTTTACATTCTAAATTTGTATTGTACAACTAAAATATGAATTAAGTAGTACATTATGTTATTAGAAATTTATTTAGCAATCTTTTTAGTTAAATTTTTTATTCAAAATTTAATTTGGATAAATTAAAAAAATTATAACTAAACTATATATTGAAAAAAAATTTATATTAGTAAATATATAATAAATAATTATAATCCCTGATATCTAATTAAGAGAAAAATATTGATTTTAATGTTTAGATAAAAAAATATAGATATAAAAATTAAGTGTGTATAGATTAAATATTGGTAATTTTAGAACAATAATATATAAAAAGTTAGAATTCAAATAAAATTATTCGAATAATAAAAAAATAGTGAAAGTGTCTTACTAATTAAGGTAAAAAATATGTAAAAAGATTATAAAATATAATTAGAGTGAGATATAGTTGACTTCTCTCATTATTCAATTTCAATGAAAAGAAAAAATAGTAAAAAAATCAATGAAGAGGGCATATCAGTCCATTAATAATAAATTGGAGTGCAATTATCAATAAGTGGAGTGTAAAAATCTCCACCCTCTACGGAAACTTACACCATTTATATTCTTTTTTTTAGGTCACATCTAATTTGTTTAAAAACAAAATAAAATAACTCTGATGGAAAAAAATGATAGTTTTACGCAATAGATAGGAATTTAATGGTAAACTAACTTGCATTTGGTTGAACGTTATATTTACTCTCACAAATTATCTTTTAAAAGTAGCATCAAACTGAATACGACTATCAAAAGGAAAAATAAAATTCCTTCCATCCTATATTTTGTTTGTGGGAAATTTGAGGCGTTTTCCACTTTAAGATGTTCTACAATACAGTTGTCCTATTTTCAAATTTGCTGTATTTTTCTTAATTGCATTTTATACTTGTTATATCCTTTATATTTTATTTTTGAGTGGAGTTATATCCTTTATATTTGGATCTACTTATAATAAAAAAATTTGGCATTTAAAATTTCAAAACAATAAATCATTATGTTACTAAGGATAAAAAATGAAAATGATATATTATTTAATGCATTTTTAATCTGCGAAAAAAATGTTTGGACAACTATTACAAACAAAATAAGATGGAGAGAGTAACAAAAAAAAATGCTGATTTTATTTATTTATTTAAGTGCATAGTGCATACTTAAGAATTATTCTCATTATTAGGAAAAAAAAATCATGTTTCTAAACACAGATTTGATGTGATTTTATTTGATAATTTTTCTTTTTATGTTTTTACTTTTTAAAATCTCATAAGAATATGACAAAGAAGAGAGTTCATAAAATTAATCCTGTGTTTGTTGATTCATATCTTGCAATCTTTAATAAAATAGTCACTCTCAGACTTTCTTTTGGAGAGCATGTGCATTTCATTTTCATTTTTTTGAATTGAATTGTTGCATTTCATTTTTCATTAAGAAAAGGAAATTATGAGACTTCACACCTAATTTCAAACATAGTACAAAATTGGGAGGTCCATTAGGAAAAGAAAACATCTTCTTTTTGAGTTTGCTTTCTAAAAATTCAGGACTTGAACCCAAATGAAGATGGGTCTCAAATATGGTAGAAAAAAATCTACACTCAGTGTTAATGAATTCCCACCTCTAAGTCTCGATGTCGAACTTGAGATCTCTGGGGCTCTTTTTTCATATAAGACTTCTCGAGACTTCAATATTTGGATTTCATAAACAAGGAATATTCTTACTTCTAGGTCTCGGTCTCGAATTCGAAATCTCTGTAGCTCTCTTTTCTTATCAAGCTTTTATAACTTCAATAGTTAATCCCGTAAATATTAAAAATGTGTTATTAAAAAAATAAATATTAACACCAATACTATTAATAATCAAGAGTAAATTTGCATGGAGCAATACGGAGACAATTGTTTCCACTGTCTCTCAAAATTTTCATATGACTCCTTTAATATTTTGACTTTACCCCTCTTACTAAAGGTCCTCATCCCTTCCCCACTTTTATAGTTTTCTTTACCGCATTAATTTTTCCCCTACTAAAAAAATCATCTCCTCACTTCTTATTTTTAGAATTACCTCCACTTGAACAAAAGTCTTTGTAATACACATTTTTTTTATAGGTGGTGAACCACCGGAGTATCCCATGCTCCATTTTACGGTTGTCCAAACTAATTTTCGGCTGAGAAAAACCCCATCTGTCTACTAAAGGAGGTGAGGGTTGAACTCGAGGCATTCCTTGATTGAGACTGCCTTGTACCGGTGGCTTTACCGCTGAACCAACGTCCCGTTGATTAAATCTTTATAATACTTGTTTTTATTGTATTTAAATTTGAGTTTATTCCACTATACATTTATTTTCCTTTTGTTATTTTTTTAAATAAACCTTGTTAAATTTGATAATTGCATTTATTTTAATGTATTGAATTTTTCCATTTTAACTGAAATTTAAATAATAACTGTAATTATTAATAGATTAATTTACACATGTTCTATTATGTTTATACAATTATACTTAATACTTTATTTAATTTTTTATGTACTACTTTCTATGTTGTTATACCTTCTATTTTTTTATACTTTATTTTTATAGGACATTATTTTATGAAAAATTTTTAATTATTGATACTTAATGTGTTAGTTTTTTTAAAATACTACTCTATTTGTATTTTTTTATAGTACTTCATTTGTACACGTTATAATTTTTATATTTTATTAGTGCATTTATAACAATATAGTTATAAGTTAAATAATTAACTTCTATAATATATAGATAGAAATTGTAAAAAAAAAATCAATTTTAATGTCACAAAAATTTACGGTAGCAAAAATTATATGAAGAGAAGAGAAATAATTTACTCCATTGAACTTGAATCCTAGATTCGCCCTACTAATACTTCTAACTCTAACCTAAAAATAGGATAACAATTCAAAAAAATATTTCAATATAATTGTATACCACAATTAGTAATTTTAATTTGATACAGTATCTAACATCGAATTTCCATTTATTTAATCTTAATAGATATCTTCTTTCTCTTAATTTTGGTAAAATCCACCAACACTCCACTTATTAACAACTAGAAATGATTTGTCTTCATACCTTCATTTTCCTTTTTGGCCATGTTTAGTTTGATGGAATCATAATTGTGTAAAATTCATGTACTGTGACAATCAATAGATTTTGGGAAAATCCCACCTCCCATGTGGGATTTAAAAAAGTCTTTAAAATAAGGACATTTACCCTCATTTTATGGATTTTATAAAATCCATCATCAAAAAAATATTTATACCAAACATGAATTTTACCAATTCCATCACCGATCCATGATTACTTATATTTTTCCTTATTTTATTATAACTATCACAAGATTAAATTGTATTAAATGATGTAATGATATATATAATTAACTATTAATATAAAATTTATTTTATAAAATACAAAGCAAGCATAGAAATCACCCTTCCACATTTGAATCTTATAAATAATATTCCCTCCGGTTATTTTTAGGTGTCGCTTTTTGAAAAATATTAAAGTTAAAATTACTTGTCATTTTATTTTTCTCATATAATATTTACCTTACAGTTTCAATTTTACCCTTCTACATTACTCCTATAACTTCTTCAACTTTTCAAAGTTTTGCTTTTTCAGTACTATTTAATAAGGGCATATTAATCTTTTAAATGATATATCTAATTGTTTTTTTTAATCTTTGTGTTTTATGTAACGGTGATAAGTATTTTTGAATGATTCCTATCTCTAGGGTATTTTTTTTAGTCTAATCCCGCTCCACTTATAAGTGAGGTGGGTATTTCCCACTTCATTAGAGATGGGATAAAATGGCTATCTGATAATGTATGAGAAAAATTGTCACATCAAACCAATGGTTTCATGAGCAGTATTTTCTTAATTTCACATATAGAATTAAAAGTACATTATATTTCTCCCACAGTTGGCTGTAATAGTTTGGATATAGATAATTATTACTCAAGAAATCAAAGGATTAACTATCTGTTTGATTTGAGGAGCAACAACGATTAGGAAATGATAATTAGAAGGGTATCTTATATCCTTTATTTGAGAGTTTTATTTTTTAAAATAGAAATAATAAAAAGAGAGAGTTTATGTATTCGATTCTCATTTTTTTATTTCCAATTAAATCAAAGAAATAAGAGTTATTCCTTCATTTATATTATTAAAAATATTTATTAATTTATACCATTTCTTTTCTTTCAAAAATTCTAAATATAAAATATCACTCAACCTTTCCTATTCTCTCTTCTCTTTTCTTTAGGATTAATTAATATATATTTTTTTAATTTTTCTAAAACTCCCAAATAAATTGTAAAGTGTAATTTATACAAGTCTCTTAGTTGAAATCTAATTAACTGAAATCTAATAATGTATGAGGAAACATCTATTAGAAGAGTAGGCAATAGTGTTATAAAACTTGTGTTCATTCTTAGTTCAAAAGAAAAAGAAAAAAAGATCTTGGTACATTCTGAGTAAATTAAAAAGTCAAAATTTTAAATCATAAAAATCTGAGAAAATATGTGTAGATTACTCAATGCACACACATAATAAAGGTATGAAAAGGTGTCGCATCACCTTGAGAAAATAAGAGAAAAAGGGGAAATAAATAATAATAAAAATATAAAATGTCAAAAAAGAAAGAATTGGTTAGCAGAAAATGACAAGCTGAGTTCCATCCATCCAGCCCCACTTGCAATGTCCCCCTCAATAAATAAATAAAAACAAAGTCACTATTATATAAAGCCTTCACGGCAGGCAGGCAGCTTCAGTCGCATCCTCCAACAACATAGAAATTCTCATTAAGACAACTTCTTCTTCATCTTCATCATCTTCCTTCAAAAACCTCAAAAAAACACAAACAAACAAAATGGTAATAATTACCAGACAATCTCTCTTCTTGTTCTTGTTACTCGTAACCCTTCACACCCAAAAAATCCATGCAGCAAGCCCAATAAAAACTGTTGTGGTTCTTGTAATGGAAAATCGTTCGTTTGATCACATGCTTGGTTGGATGAAGAAATTCAATCCTGAAATCAACGGTGTTGATGGAAGTGAATCGAACCCTTTAAACACGAACGATCCGAATTCCAAGGTATTGCTTTTCAAGAATGAAGCACAGTATGTTGATCCTGATCCAGGACATTCTTTCCAGGCAATAAGAGAGCAAATATTTGGGTCTAATGACACATCGAGGCCTCCATTAATGAAGGGTTTTGCTCAACAAGCTCTTTCTATGGACCCTTCAACTAACATGTCTAGAGATGTTATGAATGGTTTTCATCCTGACATGGTTGCTGTTTATAAGACTCTGGTTTCTGAATTTGCTGTCTTTGACAGGTACCTATTTATTTTAGATTTCTTCTTTCTGTGTGCTTCTGCATTTAATTCATTTGAATTTTTATTGTGTGTGTGTGTCTATATATATATATATATAGTAAATTCCTTTTTGTTTCTTGATATTGGTAAAGATATATATATTTATAATCTGTTCTGAAAGTTTTTGGCATTTTGCTTTTGGTAAACTGTTAGTTGTTTTGTTTTGTTTTGGTTGATTTCTTTTTCTTTGATTCTTCTTCAAATATTTCCTTTTCCTTGCTCTTCTCTTCCCGATGCCTGAATTTATGATTTCTACCAAACATTTACACCTTTAAGCCTTGTTTTTGAGTGTTAAAAAGAAACTTATAAATTTAGCTTGTGATCTCCTCTGTATATTATTATTATTATTATTATTATTATTATTTAAAACAATAATGATGATTTGTATAAAAAAATTATTTGAATGAGAGAATACTGATTTTTTTTTGTTATGGAATTTTTAAGCCACATTTTCTACTGGTTAATAAACAAATATCTCATAGTGCCACATGGGCATGTGGATATGACAATAAAGGTCACTTATGATAAATAATTAATTCCACCAACAAACAAAATCAGTCTTAATCTTATCTAAAAATTGATGAATTGAATTGAAATGCATGGTAGGTGGTTTGCTTCTGTTCCATCATCAACACAACCCAACAGGCTATTTGTCCATTCAGGGACCTCAGGAGGAGCCACAAGCAACATCCCAGCACTGCTCGTAAAGGGTTACCCTCAAAGGACCATTTTTGAGAACCTTGACGATGCCAAAATATCATGGGGAATTTACTATCAGAATATTCCGGCCACTCTATTCTATAGAAATTTAAGGAAGCTCAAGTACATTGGCAACTTTCACTCTTATGACTTGACCTTTAAAACACATGCAAAAGAAGGGAAGTTGCCTGGTTATGTTGTGGTGGAGCAAAGGTACATGGATACTAAACTAGAGCCTGCTAATGATGATCACCCTTCACATGATGTTTATCAAGGACAGATGTTTGTCAAAGAGGTACTTGGGTGATTATTAATTCTATTATTAGCAAAAACAATGTTTTTGTATAATTTTTTATTTTTTCAAGATTTATTTTCTTCGGAAAAGAAGATCATATTTTTTTTGAACTGAAAATAAATTCAAATTAGAACTCTCAGACCGATTGTATATATCTGAACCAGTATACATTATAGATTTGAACATTGAAAAAACCCTAAGTGAATAAAATAAATGTATGTTTTGGAATGGTAGTACAGGTTTTATATTTATAATTGAAGTTGAATATTTTTCAGGTGTATGAGGCTCTAAGGGCAAGCCCACAGTGGAATGAAACAATGCTAGTGATAACATATGATGAGCATGGTGGATTCTATGATCATGTCCCTACACCTGTGAGTGGGGTCCCTAGTCCAGATGGGATAGTGGGTCCAGAGCCATTTCTTTTCAAGTTTGATCGTTTGGGAGTTAGGGTTCCCACCATTGTAGTCTCTCCTTGGATTGAGAAATCTACTGGTAAGTGATATATCCCTTTCTTTCTAATATATATAATAATCTTTTATACTTTCTTCATTTTCTAACTGGAAACACATAGGTCCATTCTTTTGACTTATTAGAACTAATAATTATTTTAAAAAAAGAAAATACATTTTACAACTATCTTTTGTACTGTATGTATACAATTAAGGTCTTTTATTTATGACAAAGTCATTAGCCTAATTATTTATAAAAATTATTGCATTTTGATGATAGAATCTTTAATTAGTGGTAGCTTCTCAGGTTACTAATTAATTTAACATAATCTATATTACCTTTTTTTCCCCCTCGCATTGGAGTTTGGATAATGCATCTTATAATTTTTTTTAAGAGCCATGATATGATAAAATCTATAATAGTTAAATAGTATTTTAAAATTTTAAGAGCACATGTATTGATCTTTCATCTTTGAGTAATTTGGATGAATTTTTTTAACAAAAAAGAAATATTCAAATCCGGAGATTATTATTATTATTTGACTAATGGTTATGTTTTCAACGCTTTTGAGAAAGATATGGGATTATTAATAACCTTCATGTAGAACCACTTCATGAGGAACTAGTATAATATTATATAATATACATATTGGAATTAATACTGTACAGGCAATTAAGGCACCGACATCATGGTTAGCAATTGTTCAAAAAAAAAAAAAAATGAAATACTATAAAAATAGATTCACATGATTCAAACTCTAAAGTATTTTCAAGATGGAATGAGAATTTTCTGATCTAATAATAATAATAATAATAATTAGATTGAAAAAAAGAAACAGATGGTTATTGGTGGGTGTTGCCATTGTATAGCATACTTTTCTCATGTACAGTTTACATTACCTATGAGAAATTGCGGTCTCATCTCATGCTCCATTACGGAAGGGAATGGAGAGATACCCTTTTCTTATTTTTATGATAAAAATAAAAAAATTAATTTTCTGATTTCAGTTTGTCAAAGTTGTAATGTGAAATCATTTATGCAAAAGCAGGCTTATCAATAATACTATCCAAAAGTGACAACTGCCTGCCTTTTGTTTTTATTTTATTTTTCTCAACCAACCAACACTAGTGCAAACCTTGACGTACATAAATGGGGTTGGTTAAGGAATTGATACAAAGGCCTTATTTATACATTAATTAAACCTTCTAAATTTAGGGCCATATATTGCCAAAAGTTTGTTGTGGGCATTTTGAAGAAAGTTTTCATATATTGCCAAAAATTTAAATTGTTGGCACTTTGAAGAAAGTCCAGAAATTTATATCAATCGGGTCAGTGGAAATATTCTAACAGAGTTGATCGAAACTAAAGAGGAAATGAAAATGTGTTTTGCACTCTTGATGATACCTTATGCGTGCAAGAAATGAGCATATACATACTACATGTTCATGTCAAATAGGAAAAGGCAGCCTTCTCTATCATTGTTAGTTTGCTTTCTTATCTTAAATGTCACTTTTGAACTTCCACAACAAATTAATGTTTGACACTGTTGATATTGTGTCCTGCATTTAGCCTTGGATTATTGAATTCTAATATAATGCACATTATGAGATAATTGTAGTCTGCCCAGACATAACCTGATGGTTAAGTTGTTTGTAATCGACTTGGGAATCCTGGTTCAAATCCTCTCTTTTCCAACTTCAAAAAAAAATATATAAGATACTTGTGACAATATTATAATTTATATCATAAACACATAGTGAAATACATTATATTTCAATCTGTTCACGTAAAGACCCTAGTTCTAATTAAGTTGATTTCATATGCATGATTAAGATGGCTGCAAGTAGTACTTTGGATATGTAGATGGATGTTATAAATTCTGTATCCACATAAATGAACTTTAAGGACATAATTTTTAACTAGAACTGGATTGATTAATTGTATTGCATCCTGTAATGTCTGTGCAGTTGTTCATGGCCCGAATGGCTCCCCATTTCCAACATCAGAATATGAACACTCATCCATTCCGGCAACGGTTAAGAAGATGTTCAACCTGTCTTCTCCCTTCCTTACGAAGAGAGATGAATGGGCAGGCACCTTCGAAGGCATTGCTCAGACCCGCAAGGAACCCAGAACAGATTGCCCAGGTTAGTTACTTAAACCTGAAGTTTTGTTTCTCAAGTCTAAAAAAATCTGAATATAGTATGTGATGGGAGTCATGTGACACAAAGTCATAATTCTGACAAGGACAAATCACCCTACTGTATGTTTTAATTCAACGTAATGTATATTTTTTCCTCAGTGCAACTGCCAACTCCAGTCAAGATCAGAAAAGGTGAAGCGAACGAAGATGCAAAACTTAGTGAGTTTCAGCAGGAGATGCTACAGCTAGCAGCTGTGCTAAAAGGAGATAACATATTGACAAGCTATCCTGGAAATATAGGTAAAGAAATGACGGTTAAAGAAGGGAAGGAGTACATGGAGAATGCTGTGAAACGTTTCTTCGAGGCAGGAATTTATGCAAAGAAAATGGGAGTTGATGAAGAACAAATTGTTCAAATGCGGCCATCCCTCACTACCAGACCACCTAAACCAACAGAGAGTCACCCATAAGAACACACATGTTATTCAACCTTCTTAAATGTAACGATAGCAGAATAAAGTTATAGAATAAATAATGGTTTCTCCATTCTTTTGTGCTACTGGCAGTGTTTTATACAGAAATCTCAAGTATTCAATTCAAGCCCTTACTCCAGCAAGACTCGAATAAGATTTCACTTCTCAACCAATGCCACCTCTCTGTAGTGACCAAGAGAGACAATCTAGCAATATAACCCTAAAATTTCTCAGCAATTTACAAATATGTGCCAGGAGCCCAAATTCTTTGCACATTCAAGCAATTTTTCTTTATGATTAACATAGAAGAGATCACATAAAGAATCTCATTGACTTTCTAGCTGCCTCCACAATCACAGTCGAGAACTTTTTCAAGCTCAAGCGTGTGCTCTTTACTGGGAGTAATAAGGAACAAGAGGACATGCTCAACAAAGCGATTAAATCATAAAACAATTCCCCACGAGACAAAAGACAAAACAAGCGCAGAGAATAGTACTCTCCATCACTAATAGTAACACTTAAAATTTATTTACTAGCTAGAAAAAGTGCCCCATGAGCCACAATTTGTGGCGAGGTCTGCATTATAACACTATCAATCCTGAAAGCAAGGAAATTTCAATTTACAGGTCTGAAACATTCCAAGATACAAAATTTAACTCTAATATAAAAAATAGCAGTATGTGTACAAAAGAATTTAGGGGCTTCCAAAACAATTACACAAGAATCAATTCCAAAATTCCTCCTGTAAGTTATAAAAACATTCTATTTTTCTATCTATACCACTCTTGTGTCACCCTATAAATAGTATGGACGAATCTCTTCAAGAAGATGCTATCACACTGACCAATGGATCAGTGAGCTTATTATCAGACTTCTTTTTCAACCATGGTTTGCTGAGTCCCAGCCTGGAATATTAGCTGTGGCTTCATTTACCATCTTTACAAGTCTCACCTGCAGGCAAATTGACAAATTGTTCATTGAGAGACGAACCATAAGTCGCATCCCAACCATGATCTATGTTTTATGAACCCACTGAAAAACAAAAGTAATATGAATGATAACACAGACATGAATAGCACTTCTGAAGCATCAGAATGCTTGAAGTCGCTGCAAATCACAAATTACCAATATGCCATAGAACCACCATAATTTCACTAACATGTATTAGATCCAAGATTACTAAAAATACTTAGAAAATCAAAACTTAATGCTCTGGCATGTCCCTGTTTCGAATGCTGAGGTTCAAATCAAATATTTCTTTTTTCCCCCTTCAACAGATACCAGCCTTCAATGGGACGCCTACATCATATTTTGATAGATTTATTGTTCAAATCAAATATTTTTGCTGCTAAGGATTGTTTTCTAGGGCTTGCTACTAATTTTTGTATTGGTATATAGGTTTTTTGCTTTAGGCGATTTTGAATGTCTATTGCCTCAACATGCGCCTTTCACTTTTAACTACACTATATATTATCCCAAGTACACATGTTCCACAATCATTTAGATTCACCAAGTTTAAACTAGTCTCTATGATCTCATCCTAGAACAAAAACAATAAAAAACATAAGGTCCATTTGATAGAGTTCAGAACAAATTCCTAAAAGCACTTGCTATTTCCATAAATATGAGAAATTTATCTTGATGTGCTACAAAACTAGATTTAGTTTCAGTGACCTCAAGTTATGATTTCTCAAATGCACATTAAAATAAAGAATTTATTATATACGTACCACACTTTCAGGGACTCCTGGTGGAGGTAAAGAGAGATTCCTTGGTGGAGGACCGCTTAAATAGGATCTCTTGTCAAATCGCCATTCTCCTATTTTTCCATATGTTAGTTCTCCCTAGATAATGACCAAATTGTAAGAGTAGTGAAATATTGGCTAAATTTTAAAAATAACCACTGTTGTCAGCATTTGCTAACAAAAAACAATCAAACAGAAATAATAAGGGAAAAAACTATCAGATTTCTGAAAACATAAAGACTGAGAATAATACAACTAATAGAGAGATCATTTTACCTTTAAGTTATAGTCACATCCATATGTGTAGTGGATAATAAACCTCTTCCCTACTTCCAAATCCCATGGTGGCTGAAACATACATGTAATCCTTTATATACAGCTACAAGAAACAGCGAAATAAAGCATTACAATATATTTTGAATACCTGAAGCATAAAGTCCTTGCGAAGTATATGTCGAACACCATGCAATGCTGATGCTACCGCATATGCATACCTTATTTCAACAAATAAATATTAGCAACATCAAAGCACATTTCAGCCATCCAAGATCTACATTCAATCACTAGCCAAAATAGGAAAGATCTTCTTGGATGTTACTCACATTTCTAGCACCCAACCAAATGCCTTATCAGTCTCTGGATCATCTTTCATTCTTAATGAAACATTCACCCATGTAGGTGAAATATCCTCCAGTAGGGACTGAAATAAATAGTTTAGTTTAATGTTAATAAACAATCATGTTCAAGCAAAAACAAATATTTCAGCACAGGAAACCAATAATTATACATGCATAAGGAAAACAATGCATTAGTTACTTTAACAGTGATCGGTACATCCTGAATTCCAACTGCCTCTGAAAAATGCTATCTTATCAATTCATTGTTTTTCCCTTATAATTCTTATGAATAAGAGTTTAGATGAGCAACTAATCTGATGGTTTGATTTTCATAGTTGGATTTTTCAGTCCAGAAGGACTATAACAGCGATATGAGTCCTACCTTTTTTATTATAACAGGAGAATTGCCAATTGGATCAACATTGTTCACAGGACCCTTCTCCTCAGGATAATACTTCCTAATGATTTTTTCATGCTCAGTTGGTTTAATATAGAAAAATGGATATGCTGCTGGATGGTCTCCATGTGCTAAGTTCGGCAAAGGATTTGCAAAGATGTGGTCAGGCTCTGCCATTAGAATGTATCTACATAAATTATAAAATAACCAACTTTCAAATGTCACAACTCAAAGAGCAACAGAAAAAAATAGAAAAAGAAAAAAAGTATATATGCAATAATGACAGTAGGGAAAGAAAAAAAAGAGATAGTGACTATAGAAACTCACTCTTCTTCAATTGTTGCTTTTTCCAGCCATTGCACAAAAGCCCACGGTCTATTTAAAACAATGTAACCCTGGATAGAATATTAACAAAGGTAAATTTGTAGCAAAAACTTTAAGGTAAATAGAAGAAACACTGAAAACAATGAAACCAATATCTACTATCACCTAATGGTGTATTCAATCTGAAGAAATGCATGTGAGCACAAAAAAATATTATGCTTTTCACCCTAAATAGGTATAGTCTCTTACACATTGACTACATATAAGTTCTAAACATTCATCCTTTTTTTTCATCTATTCTCCGTTTTCGCTTATTTATATATCATTTCTCCTTTGTAGCAAATGAGTTCCTCACAATTTCTTTAAATAGGATACTTAACTCCTTTTATATACAGCAATATCATAGATAAAACACCCCCACTTCATTAAAACAAGTATGCCTCTACACAAAAATGAGAGCAGGAGTATGCCTTCGCAGAAAAATAAGAGCAAGAGGTGTGCTGGTTGCCTCCCTTCTACCTTTCTCCTTCATTTAGGCAAATAGAGTTTTTAGGAATCTGTTCAATTTATTGGTTTTAAATTCTACAAGACAATACGACATTGCTGATTGTTCAATCAAATTCATACATGACCTTTTTCTGCTATTGGATTAAAATGATAATTAGTTCAATACAGAAGGAACTAATTCCTGATTTTCCATTTTGTTTTTGTTAACATTGGACATCATGTTAGCTTCAAAATGATCTTATAGGAAGAATCAATATCAACTGAGAACAATACAATTGTTGAAGTAAACACCATATCACATTAGTTTGAAACTACCAAATAGATATGATAATAAAATGCAAATATGAAGTACTGAAAAAAATTAATAGTATAAAATCTCACTCGATCCAGGCCCTCTGGAAGAGGATCAACAATAAATGTTGGAATCTCATCCATCAAATTGTCTGCTTTTCCTGAATGCAAAATTCGAGTGAACTTTCCCATGTCTGATCCAGGCACGTCTTTCATTTTCTTGTACCAGTAATACATAATCCGGCATTGCCATTGACTATAAGGAGCATCAGTAGCTGTAAGGGCAACATGGAAACTCAAACTTGACTTCCCTAACCTATTAACCTCATCAGGCATCCTTGTAACTGGATCAGATAACTCTGACAAATCTCCTGAGCTAGTGTTTACATACCGTATTGCCATTGTCAACAAGTTATATGTAGCAAAGAAAAAGCCAAGTGACAAAAGCACCAAAAGGAAAGGCGATACACGCCCGGTAGTTTTTCTCCCAATCATCTCTAACTCCTTGGTTAGAAAATGAATTTCAATTCCTCAGAAGTCACCAAATCAAGTGAATCCTAAGTCCTAACCTACAACAACATGTAAAAAAAAAAATGCAAACACTTCCACTCAAAAAGAAAGAGGGCCAATTTCATTTCACGGGTCCAGCAAACGATTGCAGCAATAAAAACCACTATATCCTCATAAAAAAAATCTAGAAAGCAAGATGGAGTATAAACCAAACATCAACCTGCAACACAAAATTAACATGAAATAAGAAATGTCAATGTTGCACAAACAATCTTAAATGTTCAAAAGCCAACAAGATGGAAAAAAAAAATCCAAACACATGAAAACGAAGAATTCAGGTTGATAACTAAAAAGACAGGCACAGATCTGAAATGGGTATATTGCAAAGAAACAAAACACGATCAAAGCAAGTGAATAAAAACTAAAAAAAGAAGAGAACCCACTGCAGTGAATAAAAGATCAGAGACAATTG